>OX454265.1:35784717-36056496 GCA_949715065.1 Periphyllus acericola | reverse complement strand
TGGATTTACGAAAAACAAAGCCGACATTTCAAGGAGTTATCACCAAATAAGAAAAAAGCGTTAAATAAATGAATACAAATACAATTATTTGTTCGTATAGTATAATTTCACAAACCTTTTAAATGCAGCTATACACTTACCGTGAATCAGTCAAGTGAAAGGCAACTAGAGTGTATACAATTTGCATTGTTAATGCCCACAAAATGTATTCAATTTGTGTTTGAAATCGTATTGTAAATATACCTTATCCAATAAAAATAGAACACATCGTTTTCCGTTTGTTAGTTTAACAGTTTGATTTCTATTCGTTCCGCTTTTACCGAATAATGGTAGATTTACAACGCTGTTGCAAGTCACTACAACACTACGAGAAAGAAAAACGTAGGACATGCTCAGAAGTCAGAACAATGTCGACACAATATTTCCAAACAGAAATTCTGCTTAATTGCCCGAAATACACTTTACGAGTTTCCAACGTTAGAAAATTTGTTTTATTAATTCTTCCCCGACGATTAATATTGCGAGAAAGTTCATCACAAACACTGTGGTAATAAGCCGGGTGTACAAAAAAGGTCATAGGCCGTAAGATCGACCGATTCAGTGACGTTAAAAACGTGTTTTTCGAGTAAAGCTGGTACAATGTTTAAACCACATCCCTTAAATGAATTAGCAACAGAACGATGTATTAACTAACTTTGGTTTAAGGGTTTTAAATATATTTAAAATTTTATCCGACGCGTACTGACAGCAACACAAACACGTAATAATGATTAATAAATGTCTGAACAATATTATGTGCACTCGTGTGACACATTTTTACCGTATCTAATGCAGCGTGTGATATATGTATAATTTATTTTCGTAATCAAATTTCAGTAGCAAACAACACAAAAACCTTCGCAACAGCTTCATATGAATCTTCAGTACTGCGTATCACAATCTGATACACTTGTACCGCAGTGCCGGATCTTGAACTCTCAGGGCCCTGGTGCAAAATAATATTTTGGGGCCCACTTAAAAAAAAGTACAGTAAAGTAACTATCAACCATTATATTTTTATTAAAATTAAAATTACATTATACATGTATAAGTTTATAACCATATTTTAATGCATAACATAATAGGCATTTGAAATAAATTTGAAACAGTAGATATTTTAGAAAAATCTTAAATTATAGGTATTTATAATTATTCATAAATAATATATTATTTACATACATAATATATATAAATATACATTATAATTCATATATATATTTATTTCTCATATTTTGCGTCGGCGAAATTGCCGATTATTTTCTCGATATTTAATGTTTTTGTTCTTTCTTTTACTATGCTCAAAGTTGCTATACGTGATAAACGTTCTTGTCCACATGAGTTCCTAAGGTAATTCTTTATTAATTTTAGTTTGGAAGATGATTGTTCTGCTCCTGCTACAGTAATTGGCATTGTAATAAAAAATACGCAAGTACTTAAAACGTCTGGAAAACTACTAGATAAATCGTTGTTTATAATGAAACCACTAAACTGTTTTATTGTTTTTAACTTTTAATCTTTAATGACTGTTTTTATGGATATCATTTGTCGTGGAAAGTTGCAATTAATACCGTATTTATAAGACGAACAAAAACCGTATGAGGCTTTGATAGTATTTTCATAGGTTTGTGTTAAAAGAATAATGGGGTTTAAAAAATTAAAGTCCTCTAATTTGACATGCATATCCGATTCCGTGGTACGCTGTGCGTTGTCCGCAATAATTACAATTATTTTTGTGACATTTGTATGTATACAGTTGGGCGCCCATCATCATTATCATTATTATTATAAAATATCAAATTTTTAATGTATTATAATTATTCGGATGTGCTTGGCACTCCTATTCACACTTCTTGTTACACATTTATTTTTGGTTGTGTGACCTACCCTTCCACTAAGTTATTCGGGCCAACCGCAATATATAGGAGCCTGGCTGGCAAACAACTACGACATGCATACCTTTAAACCGACTAATATGCTGAGATAAACAGTATTCAACATTAGAAAGAATATTTTAATTATAAAAATTCTATATTCCTATTTAATCACATTTAAATTGTCATTTTTGAAAAATTCAAAATATTATACAATTCGCTAAATATTTTAGTTTATTGTGGGTGTTTAGTATCCATTACATCGATAGCCAGGGGCCCCCAAATGTACACAAGAGTCGGGGCCCTGGTGCAACGCACCACTTGCACCGGTGGCTTATCCGGCACTACAGAGCCTTGAGGTGGTACTTGGGTATAATATACTATGCTTCCTTGTTCATAAATATTCACTATGCCACTGATACAGACTCTGGATAATCGAAAATTCAGGAGACTGAGTTGAAAATTCGATGACGTAGAAATAGAAGTACATATGAGTATGTTGAGGTTTTTGATTCAGCTAGGGTTCGAATTATCGAAGGGAAAAAAGAAATAATTCGAATGAAATAGAGTTGAACATTTGTATTACATATACATTATACATACGTATATAGTATTAAATTTAATTTGTTATTAATAACCGGTACATTAGGTAAGTATTATATACTACATGCATATTTCTGACTTGTAAACAAATTATTTAATTTAAAAATCAGTTATTTTTTTTTTTAGATAAATTTTATTCTACAGACTGGTCCAGTAGCCAATAGCGAGAACTGTTCATCGCACCAACCAATTAGTTAGCATTCGGAGTTCTTCAAGTTAATTTTAATCTTTATCGAATAAAGACTAGACTACATTTTTTAACTATAACCTACTTGATTTAGATTGATATAGATTAATATATTTAACATTCAAATGCTTGCGTTGTAGATATAAACTTTTTGATGTATACGCGATGGCGATGGCAGTCTTGAAAATTGTTATAAATGTTACAATTTACACTTAACTAAATCACGGTATTTGATAGAACAATGAGTTATAATACATATTACCAATGTGAGTTCTCAGCTATAGCAAATAAATATAATATAGCTTAACATAGTAGGTAAGCACAATGCACATAACTAACTGTAAATTAGTATACGTTTTTCTCTCGTATTTGATCGTCATACTCGTATTTCTCAGAAAACAATACAGAACATTTTATTTAATTCTAACCGAACACTGCCGAAATTTCTAAATTGGTTTTCCATCAATAACATTTTTATTTCAACTAATTAATAGTGTAAAATAATAACTCTTTTACTAAACCATTAACTATGTCTATAACTCATGTGTATCTACGTACTAACGTACAAGAAGTGTAGGAGAAAAAAACACTCATTAATTACGTTCTAGAAATCATATACGAATGTCAAATGACAAAATAATACCAGATAAGTTATCACTATAATTAAAAATGATTTAATTTTGAACCCAGAAGTTTTTTATGATTGTTTGGAACTCATATATAGTTTATATAAGTGACAGTTTTAGTAACTAAAATAAATCAGTTTAAATGCTGGTAAAAGTTTATTGTTGTATATTTTTAAAGATTTAAGTAAGATTGAAACTATCATTGATACACTGCGCCCAATCGTTTGTCTATAATAACACTATAGTACGTTCCACAAAACTAGATACTCGATTGCAGCGCTACCCGTGGACAATTTATTCTCATCAGGGTTTCGAAAACTAGTACATTTAAAAGCGCGCCGTATAGCATTCTTTATCAGATTAATATATTGATTCAAAATTGCCGTGGTTTGTGCATAATTGGGAAACAATGAAATGACAAACTTTGTCCACGGGTAGCGCTGAAATCGAGTATCTAGTGTTGTGGAACGTACTATAGCTAGTTTGCTAGAATAAGTTTTAAAATTATTATTATGAGAGACAAAAAATTGGGAACTGACAGTTATGGTTTAAAACTAGATGATGATGACGTTACGGTAAGTCACAGTTGGTTTTTTATTTTTGAAACGCGTTTGTGTATACATGATAAATGCTTCGTTGCTAAAAAAATAGGTGATCAAGCATCCGGGACCTAGGGATGCCGGACTGTGCTTAAACGCAACACTGGTCAGATGCTGCGGCTAACCACTGGGTCATACAAGTCCCATACGTATATTTTACAACAGATAAATTAAGAGGATGCCACACCATCATAATTGTTGTCTCCGTCTTACAATATTGTAAAGCATAGTAAATCTGCGTTCAGTATAGAATTGATTTTGTGCGGTCAGCTTTAATAATATAATCAACTGATGACCCATTATCAAACTTAAAGAGAATAACCTTATCTGTGTAATGTCTTAGGTTTTTTAAGATATTATAATTTTTGGGTAATGAGTTTTTTTAACATATTCATAATACTCGTTTAAAAAAAATATCGTATAAAACCGACCAAAAGAACACAGTTTAAATGTTCTTCCCTTTGTTTGATAATAGCTAGTCAGTTTACTCTGTCATTAAATCCGAAACACCAAAATGTTAACTACTGAACGCAAATTTTCTATGTTTTATGTATGTAAGACGCGAGACAACACAATATGCGGGTGTAATATCCTATTAATTCGTCTGGTGTAAGATTTACGTACTATAACGTCATCATCATCTTGTTTAGAAACACATTGAAACGAGTATATTGTATTTTTAAAGAAGTCTAAAAAGACAACCACAACTTCTTTTCACCGGAGACGTTCTTCGTCAGGTCACCGGCGTCATAAGAATTGTTCCTCTCTACGCCGTCATCGTCCTTCTGGCGTTCATCCTGCTCGGTTCCTGCGCACAGTAGGTGGTACTGCGCCGCAGAAGTTTGTAAGGAGTACAATTCTCGATCGGCTTCGTTCTTACCAAAAATGAATGGGTCGGCCGATAGCTTCGAGGACACTCTAAGTTCATCGAGCAAATCTCTGTAGTGGTACAACGAGTAGTAGTATTATATTTCACCACGCATGAATTGAATTTTATTGCATGTTATTAAATGAATGCGAAAAAATCAAAAATTAAACCACTTGAATCTCACCTGGAATATGCCGTCTCAGACGAATGGACGACGTCCTAGGTTCATCGGCTGGCACTTCTCTGTTTTCTGGTGCCGCTTCGCACTCATCGGCCGTGTTGTCATTGACTGAAAGTGTCTAGTTGGAAAACGAATGCGTATTACTATATCGTTAAATGTATGTTTCTAAAATAATCACATCAGTGCGGCTCGGTAACGTAACGCGATTAGATCTGTTCGCAAAATATTTACCTGTTCCGTCGTTTCGACGGACCCACAGCACACTTCGTCGTCCTGTTTTACACACCTTCGGTGATAATAGATCTTGCATCCGGAGCATTTTGCCATTGGGGTCCATATTTTCCTTTTGTTGCACCCGGTACACTTGTGAAACCACTTATAAAATGGTTTGTCGATGAAAGAGTGTTGAATTTGTCTGTCCATTTTTCCTTTTTTTTACAAATTATTGTAAAATATTGTTAAAAATATATTGAACGTTGCTTATTGCAAGATTAATATGTCGCAGTCAATACGAGTGCACTTGTTTACGTTTCAATCATTTTCCGGCTGCCTAGTGACTTATAGTTTTTAATTGTTTACGGCCGGCCAAATTATCTATTAATATCGAAATCGATGTTTCCAATCAATATACTCGTAAATATATTATTTAATTGTGTTCTGATCAATAACTGCACTTGGTCAACTGATTTCGATCGACGCCGTACATTTTGGTTCGTGTTGATTTCTCTGATTAATCGTGTACAAAGTCGGTTACGATCGTTGGTAGTTATGTTAATCGAAAAGTTTCTTTAAAGTTTATGTTTCATTTATTATGATAGGTTTGTTTACGACCGATTGACAGAATAATATTACTGTCGTCAAATATGTGGTTGTTGACTTTGATACGGATGGATTGATTGTCGAAGACTTGCTACACCAACTTGCGGTATCAAAATTCATATCACGTATCAGGCGGTATGGTTTTTTCCTTGAGCGTAGGTCGGTCAGAGTTGGTCTAACAACCTCATAGAGACGAAACAATAATTATTGTCGTCCGTTGACGATCGCACCGCGGTATTTAATAGCGAAGATTTTGTGACCATACATTTTAGCAGAGACGTATCCTGTGATAGAGCATTGTAAACGCCGGTATACCGTTTTGTTCCGTAGATCGCGAAGCCGTCATAATGCTACCACTTCAGTATTTGTATTCTAGTACTTACATACTAGTCTATACGACCGAAAATCAAAAGTGCATACTTGATTAATGTTGTATTGAAATCGATAAAAGATCTGTGGATTTAATATATTTTAGTCGGAAAATCAAATTTAAGTGGAAATGTACAAATTCACCGTAAAAGCTGAGTAAGTTCCATTTTTGATTAATCAAACTGTTCTTTTTACTGAATAATTGATAAAAATATTATATATATATATTATGTACCTACATAGAAATTAAACTTGTTTTTATGCAAATATTTTACAAGTATAGGTAAATATTCATTTTTGTTTGAACACGTGAGTTCAATGCCCATATATTATATTAATAACCAATTAATTACACAAGGTGCTTATCGCATTAGGACGTTTGTACATTTTCAATAATGATTTATTATTTTATCCGGTGTATATGTATAAATAGTTAACAATACATCTTATAAATCTTGCTCGATTTAAACGACTCTTAATAGAGCGTGTGTTTGTATATATTAACTGAATATGGATCGACCACACATATGGACAAACGCCAACGGGTGCAGTTTTATGTTTTCGAAAAGCACTTAATTTTCATTGATAAGAACAATATGTGATTTTAAAACGAACCATAGACGTATTATTAACGATATATCACATGCTATGCTTAATCAATTCAATAGATCTTTAGCGAAAAAAAAATCTAAATAATTATGCACAGAGCCTAAAATACGTGGTACTGTGATACGGGTACGATTTCAAATAAGAAAGAATAGAGTATTTTTAACGTTACATATTGCGTTAGCTGTTAGGTTGTGTACTTATAGTCGTTATAAATTCCTGCACCATAGTTGTTTTTGTATACTCTCCGAATAATAATAAACTGTCAACGTAACACATGTAAGTATATTATTTATATATTATTGTTTATTATTTGTTCAATATAACGTTAAATGTGAAGGTTGTTAAATGTACCTACACACAATTTAAATTTTCGAGTATTTTGCTATTTATTTTTTTAATTAAACAGTGTAATATTAAGAATTCGAGTATAGTTAATAAGATTTCTGTTGAATTTTAGTTTAGAATAGGTTTTTAGTTTAATTTTACATCCACTTACAAAAACTACTGAAGAAAACGGGTAGTAACGTGTTATTTAAAATCATCTGAAGCGAATTTCTATAACAAATACATTACCTATGACTCTATTATTTATATTTACTGTTCACAAAAGTTTTATAGTAAAATAAATCAATATCAACTAAAAATGAATCATTGTGCTCTTACTTCTTAAATTTGGTCAGGATCTAATACTCAGTACAGTATGGAATATCGTTTATCTGATAGAGATTGGAGAAATAGGTCGTTTGGATAACCAACATTTTTTTATTACCTATATGACCTTATTAAAACCAATTTTCTTGGAGTTTAAATTAATTTTTAAGTTTATTTTTTTAATTTAAAATGTAAATACAAATTATTACAATATATTATATTTCCAACTCTGAGCTCATACAATTATTAAAATTATTTATTTTTATATTAAGTAATATACTCATTTACCCTTGTTCCTATACGTGTTGATCAAAAGCTTTATCCACAAACATGCACGTGTACCATCGTAATTATTATGATGGATTATTGGACGGGTCAAAGGGAATATATGTCTCTAAATATAGTGGTGTGATGATTCTCAGGTCCGTTCGGATTACCACGTCTTTCGGATTGACGATACCGTGGTGTACGTACAACTTATAAACTCAATATTTTAATAAACTTGTTTAAAAGCCGATGGATAAAAAGGGAGTACAAAACCGTTTCATTAAACGAGTTATACGAAGCGCGACAATGTGGTGAGTGGGTGTTGGTGTTGTCAAAGAAGAAAACGTATCACGGTCGGTAGTTGTACGCCATGTTATCGTGGTTAGCGCATCTTTTTCTGATGCTTCAGCGCTTGGATTCGTAACTACGAATCGGTAAACACGAGTGGGCACGTAGTACCATACGAGTTGAATGTAACGCCCGTTCAAAAACTTTAGCCCACATCTTACGAGCATATAATATTCGTCACCGTGGTTGGCCGTTCCGAAAAAGTACTGTTGAACCATAACGCCGTCTTTTGTTCACGTCGTCTTAGCCGTTATACGTTTTGTCAATAATAGTGTACACGGATCATGTTATATTTTAACTCGCGTTTATCCTCTGATCCATTCCACGCATTTTTTTCTTCACATCGCTCTCTTCTCATAAACGATTTTTTTGTTCATAACTCTTATCTGTACGATATTTAAATCATTTTTCGTACAGTTAGTGAATATAATGACATGCATTTTATCAATTATCATACGTGCTCTCATCATAATGATCATGTATCAAGTGTTCGTAATATAGTTGCAAGGCTATATTTTTTTTTTTACTCATTTTCGATTTCTCTGGCGGAGATCGTACACGTCATAGCCTGTTATGGTGAAATTGATTTTTTACAGGCAAAATGTGGTTGTTGAACTGTATAATTGTTACTTCGCGCAATGTTGGCGTCACTTTTTGTGTTTTTATTTTGAAGTTTCATTATCAACACAGAACGCAATACACACGTACTTATATCCAGATGTGAGAAATTGTCGTTTAGTAGCAAACGTTCCTGAACTAGATATTAATAATTTCATGAAAACAAATGCATGTGAAACGTGTAATATATATAATATATATATACACGAGTACTTACTACACACACTCACATAACAGTGAATTGTTTTTCAAATAAAACCGTTACGCTTCTATTTTATCATTACATTTCACATTGTCCAATTAGATTAAAATCCTAGGACTATGAAAATGTGAAGAAATAGCTTAACACATTATTAACAAAATACATTTTGGTCGTCTCTAATATGTTATAAAGATAATTATATTATAAATAAACAGTACATCAGAGTTCATATTTATAACGCTACAAACCGCGATACAATGTGATAAATAAATAATGCATAATAATATATTATTATAATATGTAATATTATTGGAAAAACAATTATTAATAAAACAATAGACCATCTTATTACCGAATAAATAACAAAATAGTATAAATAAAATAAAAATAAAAATGAAATATGTATAATTATATCTTTTAATTTATAAATAAATAAATAATGGACAGTGCCCGGGGAAAAGGGAAATTTATAAAACTAAAAAAATCTCTCTTCAATATGAATAAGCTAAATATATTTATCAAAATGTCCAATACTTGTTGTTCAACTGTGGTTCTTCAACTACCGGTTTTCTTGAAACTTAAACATTCGATCAACTTCAGACTGATAATAAGTCCAATAAGTGACTTATTCCTTTTGGGCAGTATCAATTATTTGCACTTATTCCCTTTGCACGCGGCGACTCAATACATTTGGGCAGTATATTTAATTTAATTTGATTCCTATCACACACGACTAGTTTATTCCTTTGAGCAACAATTTATTTCGACACACACCCTTTTACTCGAAAAATGATTAGTATTTTATATATTACATGCATAAAGGTCCGCACACATTGTGGCGGTAGTGGTGGCGGTAATGGAGTCGCCAGCGATACCGCAGACTCGTTCACATTGCGGCGTTAGCAATTTTTCGATATTATAATTTACAATAAAATAAACTATATAGTATAAATAGCTTTATATTATAATAGTACTATATTTTAATATACCATCACCAATCATCATACACTAACGTGTTTTGAAAAAACAAATATTGCTAAAATAAAAATAGACTATTCGACTTCAATGGAATACAATTGGATACATTTAGGGGCATTTTCAGAAATGTTTATAGTTTAGATGTTTTAGAGTAGTAGATATTTTTATCTATTTCATTCTAACTCAATATCAATAATGTCAACACGTAATTAGCTACATTTTAGATCAAGTGTATCAGTATACAAGAATAAAAAATAATAAAATATGTTAATGATTGCTACATTTTAATTTCATACATTTACTTTAAACTTTAATGTTTTTTCGTAATTCGTAACATGTAATAACTAATATAAAGTAATATGAGTGTCGTCGCTAATCACAATACGCGGGTGCGATTTTACCGCTACCGCCGCAGTGTGTGCGGACCTCGTGTCATGATGAGCAAACGAGTTAAGCATTTGAAAGCAATTTCTCGACACCATAATATCGTGCAATGATGAACTATTTTGGAACACTTAGTGCCTATCGTCGCCTATCTCCGTACCCCTAATTGTTTGCGCGCTAGATCACCTGTACTTTGTGGTGGATTTTGGCCGTGTTCTCCCGGGCGCACGACGAGTCTACTACGTAGGAGTGCGCATAATAATTGACGTTCAGGTGGTACGTATGAAAAAACAAAAACGAAGTAAATCGCGGCTATTGACATCGCGCATCACAGCCGAGACACGGGTGCTCGAGAAGAAGGCAATATTTACTACCCCGTACTATGTGCACCACACACGCGGCGGCCGGCGTCGTAGCGGTGACTTAGCGCTGCAGTTACTCGAAATGACGTGCAGTACACAGCGCGCGATGGTATGTTATATGTCAGGGGTGGCCAGCGATAAGAGAGTCGTGAGTCGCACGGTTATAAAAAAAAATACGCGAGAGCCCAGAGTTGATTTCAACGGGCGGATATAAAGACTTAAAATTACTTAAACGGTCATTTAGATTTTTAAAAAATCATTTTGTAGCTGATGTTGTTGACAATAGATGCCCGATATTAATTAATATATTTTAACGGATACAGCAGTTTTGAATATTGTCAATTATCATATATATATATATATATGTGTGTACGCTATAGTATCTCCGTTAATTCAACTTTTAAGTATTACTTTCACTTTAGGACGATTAAAAGTGTTTACTTTTGTTTTCAGCGCAACATTAAAGTATAATTTACATGTAGAGAATCGTAGCATTTTATTTTTGTAACAGCTCATACATTATACGTATAACATTTTTATTTTTTATAGAAACAGTAAACAGTGTTTCAATAGAACTGTAGTAGGCTTTAGCTGAATTAAGAATGAAAAAATACGTTAACGTTCACCAGTGGCGTAGCCAGGGGGGGGGAGTTTGGGTATTATAACCCTCCCCCTCAGCCGTATTTATATCAAAAATATAATGTTTATAATATAGGAAAACAATCATTTGGTCGTGGTAAAATGTGTTCTGTTATGCCGTATTCACACACTACCACGGTTTAAGATAAACTTTATCTTAAATAGTGCACACAGTGTCGTATTATTGCACTCGTGCAGTCGTCGAAATCCTCCACAAGTTACATTTTATTACAAAAAAAAAATCCTGGCTACGCCACTGACGTTCACAACATTACCACTTTGTCATATCAAAAACGCTATATTGTTTTAAAAAGCTTGCTACTAAAATTAATGTTTTACGTCTTACGGTAAAACGCGAACCGCACGAGTCGATGACGAGAGCGTCAATATTCGGCGGCCAACCCTGCTGTACGCCGTAGCCGAAGACGGAAAAGGGTGCTCGGCGCTGGGGCGCGACGCACAAGAACTGTACACGAAATTCTCGTAACAGTACCGTGAACGTTTATTGCCGTTCTCGGTATTATCCTTGTTATTGTTGTTTTCTCCTCTTTTCTTTTGCCCCCGCCGACGACGGACGGCAGCTGCGACTGCCACGCGACCCGGCAGGAAACCTTTCGTGGCCACCGGACCGCGGCGACTCGCGTTCTTCCGCCGGCCTTTGCTCGTGCGCTCTGCCGTCCCGCCCGCACGCAGTACGCGATACGCGTCGCCAAGACGTTTCACGTCCGCACACTTGCCCACCCGCGCTCACGCACGCACGCACGCACGCGCATAATGTATTTACAACGTACACCGAGTGCGTGTGTGCGGTACAATGGATTATTATCAGGAGGAGGTCTGCACAATATGTATACAATATAAACGAATGTGCGGTGTGCGCATATTGTTCCGCTCCGGGTATTTCAGACGGAAGTAGTTTTTATACCGCACGGAAACCCTTCCGTCACCCCACCATCGGCCGAAATGAAATGAAAATGTTTTTTTCGTGTTATTGTGTTGAAACATCGTCGTCTCCGCGCACCCACCCCGCCATCATCATCCCCCGTCGGCTCGTCACCGAACCCTACTACGCCCGATTATCGCATCGCGACAGAAATCGCCGATCTTGTGTTTGTGAAACTCGCGCGACTTGTGAGATGTCGACGGTGTGCGCGTTTTCCATAATGTTTGTTATAAGGGATGGCTCAATGGTTGGGGGAGAAAGGGGGACACACCCAGCCCGTGAGTTGAAAGGGGGCCACAATTTGTTAACTTTTTTTTTTTTTTTTACAAAACTTCATCAGATAAAATAAATTACTTTATTATATAGGTAAATTCTCAAATTCATATCAATGGACATAAATACTTCATTTCCGACACAGAACATTCGTCGCATGTCTCCCGAGACACGATTCAACTCACAGCTCGTTATCGTCACTGTCAAACGTGCTTCCCGGTCAGCCGCCGCGGTAAAGACGGTTAAAAGTTGAAACAACTGTTCGATGAACGACGCACTGATCTCTCAAATATGATATATTAAACACATTTTTTTCAAACAACACGCATGTTCACGTAGTTTTCGTTTCGTAGTCGCAATACCGACTATATAAGCGTCTCTCCATCAAGAGACTTCCGACTAAACCGTGTTTATTGTTATGTGTGTTAAACTCTGTTTAAAACGTTATATATTGACCATGTTTTTCGAAAAACATGAGTCTAGTGCTTCAAAAAGAATAACCTAGACAATCAGAAAAGAGTATGAAGCATAAGTTCCTTTAACCGTCAAATAACTTTCAACCAATTGAAAATCCAATTATTCTAAATCAAGCTGGTGAAACACTTGACACAAACACCAAATAATTAAATTAAAATATTTAATGATTAGGTATATGTTGGTACTTTATCACTCTAACTGAATAAAAACACAAAATTGTTTTGGACAAAAGGGCTTCACTTAGATAGTAATAGACCGCCATAGATTGTGACTATAACCCGGATCTGATTGTTATAAATCATATTTTGATATTTTGTGTATTGACGTTTTATCGTCTTCTCTCGCGCAGAGACGATCACGTTTCGTGCGTGACGGTTCAACGCTATCAATGCGAACGTCATGGACCAAATTTTTATCCGGTCGAAACGACTTTGCATCCCATGTCTGCGGCGGGTCCTTAATATACTACTGCGTGTGGTCGCAGAGACGAATTCTCCGTATCTTGCCCTATTTTTGCCCGTCCACACTAGCTCCTACAATAATGTCTGCGGCCGAAGAAAACACGGAATACTAATTAGTGCTTACAACCATGTACAGTTTAACGTCTAATATATGACAAATCATCTCGTCAATCGTGTTTTGACAACAGGCATGTTTTGCCAGCAGCGAAATCAAAAAATCTTCGATGTTGTACCTACAGTATGATCTCCGCGCATAATCTCGTATCACTACCCCGAGGGAACCGAAAAGTTATTTGGTCTAAGCGTTTCTTAAACTTTTTTATCTATGGAACCCTTTTTGATACCCACTTTTAACGTGGAACCCCTACTTTTTTTTAGCTTTTTAGCTTTTTTTAGGATTATTTGCAAATAAATTATAATTATATAATACTATTGCGTTAAAGGTATTTAGCTAACAAAATAAGAAGCCTCGGTTGCTTTTTCACTAACGGTATTTGTAGTTTGAACCATACAGTTGATTTTAATAGTTTGTCATGCTACCGAGCAAGAATTCTACATTGTTTTCTTTAAGTTCACCATGAACAGATTCTAAATGACGACTACGTCTATGATACATACTTTTTTCCCCACTACTAATCTTTAGTTGGACATTTTAAAGTAATTTTCTTGAAAATTTTGAAAAAATTACTTAATCTTCGCGGTACCCTGAAGTGATCTTCGCGGAACCCCGGGGTACCGCGGAACACAGTTTAAGAAAAGCTGGTCTAAGCGATCACAATGAAAGTACAATTCGTCCGTTTTTATCGGTGCGGCGGTTATTATATTCGCTGTCGGTTAGACCACGGCTCGACGGTTTACTGGACGTGGCCGTATTTGGGTCTCGCGTACAGTCATATTTCTTTCGTATAATATTTTAGTGGCTAATTTCAACGACTGTGAATCATTTGGATCGTTTTATTTTTTTTTTTATATTTCTTTCTCCTTAGAGCCCCGGGGAAAAGGATTCCGTGCCGGAGCCTTTTACACGACGACGTGCCGACAAAACGACCGTGTGTGGATCACGAGCAGGCCACCGAGGTCGTGGAGAGCCGGTTGTCGGCGCGGTTACCGGCGGCTGGAATCCCGTGACCGTCGCGTGCGCGCATCGGCGGACGATCGGTGCAGCAGAACTGGTTTGCACAAATAATATGCGTACCGCGACCGGTGCTGGCCGTGAAAAAGAAAAATACGTATGGTCCGCTGCAGTGTCACGATTGATAAGGTGTCACATTACACCGATGGAGACTTAAAAAAACAATATTTGTCATAAGAATATAACAATATTCTAGACGAAACTCCATTTTCTGTTGTATTATGTAATAAAAAGCTCACAGTTTTTAAGTGGACGTTTACGGAAACATATAATATTAGAAATATGTATAGGTTAAACGATCAGTAACGGTTTGTAATGACTGGAGCTAAAATTATTTTACTTTACGGACAATAAACCTCAGTGGAATGTAAAAAGAATAACTGCGTAGTTCAAGTCTCCAAAATAAATAATGATTGTTGGTAATTTATTCAATAGATATTGTATAGTTTCCGCATACTTGCCAGATTTTTACTTGCTTGTCTTATATTGTTTGTTTTTATGAGCTATTCGGTTTGTATTCGATCGTTATTATTATTTGATTAATCGGATAAACCTATTTCAGAAAGAAAAAAAAGAAACGGAAAACTATTTTCAGCGCAAAATCTCACTAGAGCTAATCGTGTCTGATTCGTCTCTAAAATAATCAGTGATCTATTTTGTAAGTATGAGGAATGTCCAGATTGAACTCGAAATAAAACTCAATAAAATGTGAAGCGGTAGCAGATCACTCGCTGGATTTGATCCACAAATCCACATTCCGGGATATGCTTAATCGCATTTTGACTGTTCAACGGTGATACAAAAACCGCAACCGTTGTACGAGTAACTGATATTACAACTGCGTCTGCCGTGTATGTTATGTAAGCGTTTGCGTGTGGCTTTTCGACGAAATTATTGGACAGGAGGCGCTTTAAAAAACTAATCTCGATCCACTGTTGTCCTCGTACCCCTACATGCCATCCGCGGTCGCATAATAGAATTTAGCGAATAACTTCAGATCGTGATATGGCAAACGATCGTCGGCAGACTTCGCGGAAAGCCTTATCATCGCAGCTCAGTAATGTGCCCGAAAAAAAAACCTTCTGCTAACGACCGTATATTATAATTTTTTTAACACGATTAAAATTAATAACGATTATCGACGGTTTTAAATATTTTTGAAATACGTAACGTTCAAGTAACAATTTTATTTTTCATATCCTCGGCGTTTTCATCAACTTTATTGTGGCGCTAATGTCCTATTCATTTTGGCGTGAATCACATGTAATTTTTACACTTTTGGCGCTTGTGTCGTACATTTCTCACATGTAACAAACGGTGGAACGGACTCCATCGTGTCAAAGCCCAGCGACCGGTCGCAGATGATGCGTATTTACGCACGCGCACGATCGTCTGACACGATATAATATCGCGTTATTGTAAGCAGTTACATCTTTACCCTATGGGCACGTGGGGCACGTGCCCAGGGCCCCGAATAATATAAATTACAACTTTAAATTGTAAGCTGTAACGTTATAATACGATCGTCAGTACTAAAATAATTCTAAATTCTAGATAAAAAAAAAAACTTAGGTAAAATGGCAATGTTAATACGTTATTTAAATAATGCTGAGTGAGGAATGATATTACACTAAGTAGGTAAACGATAAGTTTTATCAACGCAAGTTGTAACGGTAATATTTCTAATTCTGTAAAATATACATAATTTTTAACAACTAATAAAGTCATCATATTAAATAAGCTTTTTATACTTTTTTTTCAACTCTTTCTTAGGGCCCCTGCACAGCCAAAGACGAGTCGCGCAATGGTTCGCGCGAGTACGGGCGCTCACTACGATCAAATACGCCATATGTGCCGGCCGAAGGGGGTGGTTGGCACCTTGTGCTTTTTCCCACGCGAGAAGACCGCGTCGCGTTTATAATAGCACACACGGTACGGACGGTAATGACGCCCGCCAACCTTTGGTTAGGTTAGACCGTGTACATGTCATACGCGTATCAGCCATATGCGTCTTACACGCGTAATATAATGACCGAAAAGACTCGCACGCCGCACCGGAATTTGCCGGGCCAATGAGTTTCGCGGCGGGCAGGTGCCGCCGAAGGGTCGTCTTCTGCGACGCGCCCGCGACGTGCACGTAACGCATAATGGTTGTGCTATTAGCGTTCCTACAACGTAGACCATTATAATTTATAGTGCACACAATATGACGTTGCCGTTGACTATGTATTACCGTGTAATAATGCTCGTGCGCACCAACCCGGCTTCGGGTACGCGACCACTACCGCGGTAGCGCCGCAAGAGTTCCGCACAGTTGACTTCTGGAAGGAACTACGGTGCGTGGCCGCCACCCGACGAACACCCGGCCGGCCGGCCGGCCGTCGACGTCGCGGCAAAAGCTCCTCGCGCAGTGCGCAGACGACGGCTGCGACTCGTCGTTTTATCGTGTTAATAATTTTTCACTATTACTATTATCATCATTATTATTTTTATTATTATTATAATCTTATTGTTTTCATTCCGTTTTCACCGGACGCTATTTCATTAGTCCATCTATTATATTATTATAATACACTCGTCTTGGCACGCGCACATGTCGTCTTATTTTTTTTTCCCTCTTCATCGATGCAATTACGCGATGTGTACTTAATTATCCAGTTAATCAACTCGGAATACTGTTAATATTATACTGTTACTATTAAAATAAATAAATAAACTTGAAAACTTTGAACAATAATACACAATCTTACATTGCATTTTCTTTCATTCATTTTTTAATCGGTACTCTAAACATTCTAATGCGATTCAAAAATTTCAGTAGCTGTAATTTTAAGCCATTCTATTTTGGATCGAATAAAAAATTAATAAATTTACTTAAAATAGAAATACTAGATATGATTTGAATATTGATTAAAAAATTGTATAAGTACTGCAGGTTTTTGTAATAATTATTTATTTCATTATTTAAATCGAATGTAACCTTGATTAAGAGTCATTTGACAACTCCTGTTTATCAACAACATAACATGTCTCGTTTAATGTACCATTTTAGTTATGTGTTAATCCTTTTCTATAAAATTAAAAAAAAAAAGAAATTAATTTAATTTACAATTTTTTTTATTAAAAGACTGATATCTTATATATTTATTTTGTCAATATATATACAAGCCAGATCATGAAAAATTAATAGTAATATTACAAGAGTTGAAAGGGGAAAAATAATGACTTCCCAAAGTACCAACTAGACGAAATTTCCTTTCAAAAAAGTACCAGGTTTGTATGCATCGGAGCTATTCTTCTGGTCGAAACCGTGTACGGACACAAAAAACACACATACACATACACACATCTTATGATAAAACCAATACATGCCTTGTTACACTCAGAATCTAAAAAAGAATAGTAATATTACAAGAATATTACTTATACACAAGTAATATTTGTTATTTTGAAACGTTGAACAATCTACATAATACAATATATTATAATACATTCTAATTTTATGCGAATCAAGAATATGGAGTAATACAATATAATGTATAGTGACGATAAATACGATACGGTTATTTGCATTTTATAAAAACGAAATTGGGCTAAACCATTGCCAGATTTCTCTTGTAGTTTAATAAAAACATCATAAAAATAAACTCTAACGGTGTAATTAGTCGAGTGTTGTAGTTTGGTGTGTACAATAATTACTCTTCGCGGAGTTATTAGTGAAGACTATGGTATATCCAAACACGATTTCTTAAAACTGCTTGTCATCATAACGCTTTAAAAAAAACAATAATATGAAAGCTTTCGAGGAATCATTGAATTGTTGGAAACAAAATACCAAAATAAGTATATTATAAGTGTATAAGCGTTAAGGAAGGAAAGACGTCGGCACGGCTACAGGGAGAAAAATGTATAACTCAACAGGCGTTGTCAAGAAAAATATAAAAATGAAATGTTGTTTGTATACGTTTTCTACGAGGAAAAGCAGCCAGTACTCATAAATTGAATCGGTACAATAACGTATTGCGTTCCATATAAACCCGACCCGAGGGCACCACGTATTCTGGCAGACATCAGAGGCAGATTACCGCACATTAAAATATGTGTATACTCACAAGTTATAATATTGTGTTTTATAGTGTAGCACAACAATAATCATTATTAACCGAATGGCAAAATAAAATAAATAAAATTCAAAAATGAATCAATATATTATAGTAATATGTCAACGCGATGAAATCTATCGATAACGTTCAGGAATTATTCTTCTACGAACCGAACGTATTGTAAACACGTTCAAGTAAATTAATCACGAATACATTAATATGCCTGTTCATTAATTATATGAATCAAAAAATGTGAATTTTATAGTAATAAAATTGTTGAAATTGTTGTATAGGTAGCTATAACGGTAAAAATATTCATTTAAATTTAAATACATTCAAGTACGCGTATCATTATTATTATTTCCATATTATGCATTCATTATGTTATAACAATATATTTATTTAAAGAAAGAGAAGAGATGAGGGATCACTTTTGGGTAGCCTCATCATACGTGTGATAAAGTAATTTATTAAATAGTATAAGTTGTGCAATGCGGAATGATAAAATTGGATTCGATATTGAGGGCACAAACGTAATTGCAATTAGGTAATTGAAATAACATTTGTTTGTGCGTGTGATTTCCTAAGTATTTTAACCAAAACTATACCAAATCATGTTTAAACAAACACATTTTATTTCACCGCAAAATGTATAGTGCTAATAAATTGTGGTACAATTTATTTAACTGTACTCGTTGCCAAATCAATCACCACCAAATTTCATAAAACAAATAATTTCGTCAATATTATATAACATTTTAATAATATTTTCGTGAATACATTTTACGAATAAAATGTAAGTAATTATTATACTTTCAAAATTGTTTTAACCGATGTGATATTCAACCGATTCACATTTTCAGATGTGGACGTGGTTAATATTATTCAATCGAAAAACGCGCAACTAAACAATGCAATTGATGACACCTCTGCAAAATCACATCCGTGCCTATATATCCGACTATCCACCATCGGCATCACCATAAGCTAATAGGAAAATACGTTTATTCATATTCGTGACCCATTATCCGAAATCAAATGTATTGATCCGGTACACAGGATTCTTTGAATGTTTTTTTTTTTTTAAACACAAAATAATTACTACAGTGAATCCACAATATTACTCTAGGCCGGACGAATAGGTACAGTTTCAAACCCCGACCGTAAATGACCATGAATTCGTTTGACCATGTATACCGCAGTACACAAGTTACTAAAAATAAAATATACAAAACATCAGACACCAACGATTTTAATTATTCTTAACGATGTTATAAAACGTTGAAGAATATTATTTTTCATCATATAATTATTTCAAAACACTATCTAATGTTATTATTATCTTTCTGATACATTCATAAAAAAATCCGTGTTCGCGATAACATAACGGCCGGACCATACCAGCTGTCCTGCAACGCGCAATCGTCCTAAATGAATACGTTGAAGCGTCCCCTCCCCATACAGGAACATGCATAATGCACAGGTATATAAAATATTGTTTAATTATTTCGCATCCATCCCGTTTCGGTTTACACGTCGCACTGCGGTGATCCTCGGCCGTGGTACGGAAGAACACGATCGAATAAGCCCGATTACCGTGCACGCGTAACCGTACATAATTATTATTATTATTATTACGCGCTGTACGCAACGCTAGACGTACTCGCGTATACGTTACAACAGCGTTTCTCAAACTGTGGGTCGCGACCCCCTGGTGGGTCGCGAGTCAATTTTTGGGGGGGTCGCGAGAAGTTTTTTAATCATACAGATTGTATAGAAATTTATGATTTTTAAATTGTAAACACTCTAAAAGTACAGACTGTGGAACAATAATAGAAGTATAAAGTAATATAAGAATTATTACGACGGGTATTTTTAAACATTTTTGTTAAATTTGTTTTTTGAAATTACTTTTTTGATTCTGTAAATGAAAAATTACGGGGGTCGCGACCCCTTGGAAGAAAATTTGGGTCGCGGTCCTAAAAAGATTGAGAACCACTGCGTTACAAACACGGACCACTGATCGGAGTGCGTAGACTTCGGGTCGAAAACGATTCTTTGTATCGCACTGCAACGCGATTAATGTACATATTATATTGTATTATACGCACGTGGCTCGCGCACCTGATCGTGTCTGCGTGCGACTTCGCACTTCGTCGCCCACATCTGCGCACCCGTCGGAACCACATTCGCCGTATTCACTTGTCCGCCGTTCGTCCGGACGACGCGCACGGTGCCCGCACGGTTGACAGCTCCGCGACCGGTTACCGCGCGAGGATACCGGCACGATACCTATGTAATACGTGAACGCGCGTGAACAACGTCACAATAATATTACGACCCTTTACGTGGTTACGGGTGTGCGTCGTGAGTTATTGTTTCACGTGAAATCTGCACCGCGAAATATTTCAAACACGAAACTTTCACCCTTCCGAAAATGTTGAGAAATACATTTTTTCCCCCGAAATGTTGAGTTTTTCGCACGCTTTTCGTAAAGCCATCACCAATTATGTGTTGTTTCATAACCTTTGACTTTGAAGTATAAGTGTACGCCTGTTATCCACTCCAATAAAATTATACGAGATAGGTATAGGCTATAGTTTGTAATTTATAAATTATAATAAAAAATGTACTGTTTCGTAGGTTTAAAATTTGTATTTCATTTGAATTCAAATAGCAATACTATAATTATATTAGTAATATAATAGCACATTAGCACTTAACGTCTAAGCAGTTACAATTGTATTAAGGTTGTATAGAAGCTAAAATAGTACCTCCGGTCATAAATACGTCCAATTAGTAATTAGTTATCATATAATATATATATATGAATTAAGAAACGTATCTTGCTAATAAGTGCGAAAGCTTTATTTTAAACTAAATTTATCCAAATTTATATAATTATGTATTACATAATATTTATGTAATACACTATGTAAGAAACATTTTCTAACTTAGTGGATAGGTGTTTGCTGTATTATTCCTACTAGTGTTTTAAAAATGTACTACGGCTAAGCCCGTGCAAGACCGGTCGCAGGAGCGTAGCCAGTGGTTAGGCCTGGTAGACCGGGCGACATGCCCAGAATTTCTCTAAAAACAGAAAGAAGCGAAAGAAGCTTTTCGACAGTTAGAAGAGTGAAAACATCGTTTAGTTCAGCTATGAAAATTCCAAGACTAAATGATTTGACGTTACTATCGGTAGAAATAGTGGACACAATTTTTACGGATACTCCATTTGCTGTTATTGATGAGATCACAAGGAAAAGAAGATGAGATTTTTACTTTAAAAGTATGCTACGAATTAAAAATACGAGTGGCGTGAGTTACGTGTATAGTAATTAATAATTTTAAAATTGTATTTCGTAAAACCCTATTGTATTCAGTGTTCAGATGAATAAAAATTGTATCTTTTAAAATCGTCAACTTTGTTTTAAGTAACATTTATTAGCTTTGAAATTATGAGAGGATACGATACACAAATTTCGGGGGTAAGTCGCCATTTCCATTCAAGAGCAGTGTGGGCCTAGTAAAAAAAATTCCTAGCTTCGCCCCTGTCCAGCAGTTCGAATGGCATACGCGGGTGTCTCATTTAGTTTCAATACGGCTTCAATTTAAAATACAAAAATTGTACCGAACGTTAACCGTGTCGGTTTGTAGAAAGCTCTTGTAAATATGGCGCACGAATTCCCGTCAAATTTCATCCACGCGACTTAGCGATGTACGAAAATTCATTCAAACCGTGAAGGTTTCAGGTGCCGATTCGACCAGTCGCGTCTACGGCCACAAAACGTTTACGATTCGCTTCTACATCCGATGAACACGCGTATGTTAATGAAAACGCACGGCTAGTCGTCTACGAGTTCAATAATTGAGTTACTTAATGAGTTTTATAATAATTATACAACAATTATTGTTGTCCATGGTATTATGCGCAGCTATACTAATCATTTGCCATCATTAATTTTATAGTCACGTCAAGTTAATTATTTTCCTTACCTTAATTCCAAGGATTAAAAATGTTGTAAAATGTATTACCGTTTTTAATAATAAAATCAATGGAGATTATCATCGCGGAAAATGCCCTATTCCCGGATTTCAATAGGGACCAAAGTAGCATAAACACAGTCGAGTGATAAACTACATATATACTTAAAATATCCAGTAAAGAAAAAGAAAAAAGTTACCCTATTTTTAACCAAGTTAAGTTACGCTTATTGTAAAAATAAATAAATCACAGATCGTGTATTTCCTATAAACAGTGCTGTCACTATTCTTTTTCATTAAACTCGAGATTTGTACAAAGTGATTAAAATGAGAATTAACGCGTAACTTTTTACTCAACACAAATATTCTCTAGATACACTTTACTTAACGAGGTAAAAATGTTAATTAAATCTGCCCGGCCTCGGAAAAATGGATTCAATGTATGCATTTACAGTTAGCGAGGTATTACGCCTCCTCGGCCGACGACTTGCACGTAAAATACATCTGGCCGCAGCGGTTGTAATACAATAATATATTTTTGTATTATAATATAGCGAAAAAAAAAATAATTGCGGTGTATTAACGCGACCGTAGTGTTTCCGCGCGAGTCGGTCATCAGCCGACTGAGACGGATAATGCACCCCGCCGGCGGCGTTCGTAGACCTGCGTGTACGTGCACTGCGGAAGGACTTTGACCGCTGTACATATTATTATACTGTATTCGTTGCACTTACTCGTTGCCGACAATACTGTCCACGTGTACCGCGAAGACACGTTATTTGGACGCAGTACATACACCCGATGTGATTTTCACAACTTTTTCTCGGCGCGAAAAAAAACCGATAGCAGGAAATACTATTTTTTCATATCTTAAACAATCGTTTGTTATTACAAAACGAACAGGTAATATAGTGCATTGAATCAAATTGGGCGGGGAGCTCAGCACTCCAAATAATGTTCATATACCTCTAAATGTCCCATCACCCTCTCAACTCTGAAACTATTCGCTGTTCAATATAAAAAAAAATTTAATCCAAACATGATTTTCTACGTTATTGTTCAACAAACATTTTTTCGAACCTATTCTTATTTCTTATATTACATATAAATGTTTTGTGTTTGCAGAACATGGACGGTGGGATGTGCGAGGGTCAAGCGTTTCGCGAATCTGTAGTGCGAAAAATTCAAGCACCCCCCCCCCCCCCCGCCACCCCATCCTCCGGTTGACCCGTTTCGACTCAGACAATAGTTCAACGAATGAATTATTAAAAATCACACACGGTTTGATATCTCGTATATGCGTGTCGTGGTACGCGTACACAGTTTTAGACTCCGCACGCGATACAGCATTATGCCCGTGTGTACAAAATACGTATATTGTCGGTACGACGAAAACTGTTCGGTAGAAAATGGTTTATACGACGGCGGTAACCAACCTCCGTACGAGGATAGAGGACCGCCGGTGTGTAACGGACACGGGGGCGACCGCTGCGGCTGGAGCAATTAGACGGGATGACGTTACCGTTTCGCCACGGAGGCGGTGCGACGTTTCGCCAACAGGCCCGCGACGGCGGCGTGTAAAGTTCCCAAGCCGCGTACACCGGAAGCGGCGCCCCGCACACTCGCGCACACATCGAGGATCGATCAAGGATGACCGGGGCGGACGGAGGAGACGACGGGCAGTGCGTCTTGTACGTGTGTACCGACGAGCCGGTATTGTCGCACACGGGACCGTAATGGTTTCCCACGGCGCCGACTCGAATCACTAACCGCACCGCGACCGGATATTGAAAAACGTTTCCCCGTACGCGAGCAAACATCCGAACCGTTTAACGCGCCGCCGACGTTCGGGTGTCCGCCGCGGTGAAGGAATTTCCGGAAGGATGCGCCCGGGGGCTGGTGTGTGTGTGTGTGTGTGTGTGTGTGTTGTGTTGGTGATACGATATTAAAATATAAATGTGACGAACGCCTACACCTTCGTATTGTACGTTGTATCGCTGTATGCGGCAGGATGCACTTGCTATGTACTGATGCGGGTATTACCTAATATAGACGAATGCGTTGTGGCGGATCGTAGTATTATCTCGTATACATTCCGTCTGAGTTTTCGATTAAATTACATTTTTGTAATTTATACTATATTCTATATCAGCGGTTCTCAACCTTTGTGTAGTGGCGACCTAAGATATTTTCCAAATTTTGCATGCGACCTTTTTATAATTAATGTTCAATGGAGGAATAAAAAATAACTATTGGGTACTCTTAATTTAATAAATTTTTTTATTCATATTACTTACGCTAATAATAGGTCTTATTATTATTACATTATATTTAAAAATAAACATTTCTATGAATAATTGTATTGTACATCATTTTTTTAAAAAATTATGAAAAATTTAATGACTTCCTTGGTCTTGATGTTGCTTCACCAATGAATCAATTCGAGCTTCTATGGAATTAGTAAGTGAAACACGCATCGTGGGTTCAACATCAAGTTTATTTCTTGATTTGGTTTTGATTGCAGTCAATTTCGAAAATCCGGATTTACATAAATATGTTGTTGCAAAAGGAACTAATTTCTTTAATGCTTCTTCGTAAAGATTAGGATACTCATTGCTTAAAGATATCCAAAATTAGTATGATAGTATGGTGATCCAATAATAATAGTATGATCCAAGCCTTAATACCAATTACCAATATTGTGAATGACTCGTAATGATTACTTTTAGAAGAATTTACGAAAACTTTCATTTATTATTTATAAGACTCAAAAATCAAATAAAAATATCAACGTTTTAAATTTTAGCCGACCCATTAAGAATTATTGGCGACCCACAATTGGTTCGCGACCCTATGGTTGAGAATCGCTGTATCTATATTACATATTCATTTCTTTTAACCACCATTCGTTATATTTTTGGTTTTGAGAAAAAAATATATTGTTCGATCCTGCAAAGTTCCCGATCGAGGGATAAAACCCGCAGTCCTGCACTACTTCGATAAAACTATTATTGTGTTCCGTACAATGTAATATAACACGATAATAATATGCATGCACGTATGTTGTACACATTTAATGTGATTCTATTATAGAATATTGCTATGATTTGTGTTCAATCGATTGCTTAATCTGTACACGGTCACGTATAAGAATATAATTACTCGCTTTTCGTCTGTTAGTGATAATACCCTACTACCGCATTAAGGACAAAAATGTAACGCCTTACCTTATATTTAGTATTTCAACCCATATCCGTTATTAATTTAATATCATGTTAATCAGCTGTTTGCGAACTGACCAGCTTGTGCTTGGTGCAAATCTTGTAAACGTTCACTCGCATCGTTTCGCCGGCCAACATCGATTAAACGTCGAATTTAGATTACACAGTTGCACCTATACTACTGTTTACGTTCTTTTGTTGTGTTTTCGAACTATAATATATTAAAATACACGGTTCATACACTACCCTATCATTTTGTTATAACAGGGTTATTTCGATTGAATTTTCTTGTAAATGTTTCTAGACGTTTTTTCAATTGAATCAAAATCTTGAGACACAAAACAAAATATAAGACAAAACATAAATTGTGAATACAATGTATACACACATATTTATGCGAATAGGGGCAACTGCAAAAAAAGGAATTTTGGACGTAGTGACATTTAAACGTGGCTGAAAAAAAAATGTGTCACATCTTATAATATTGTGTCTTTTAATAAAAATATGGAATAATAAAATATTGAAATTTATGAATTTATAAGTAAAACGAAAACAATTTAAAAAGAAAATCCAAATTCGAGTGATTTTACGGCCAAAAAAGGGGTGATCATTGTTAAAAGTCACCCTGTATACATACATATTTATGGTTGCGCGCGTGGTAAAGAACGAGAACGGGACGATGGGAATTCCGTGTCGTACAGAACTAACTTCACCCGTGGCAACGCGATCGGCTGTACGCTATTATGTTGATTATAATTTTTTAGTAATAGTAGGTATTCGTTTTTACTCCGACTTGCTCTGAACAATTGGTGATTTTCCTACTGCAAACACGGGCGCTGTTACCTTATTGTTACGAAACATCGCGCTTATTTCAACAAACATTGTTGACAAACGTTGCACATTGAACCGTCTACTTTGACGAACACGCAATACCGGCTACATAACTCGCCGCCCGGTTTCGAAATAATAACGCCTAGCCGTAGGATCGATGTCGATAACGCGTGTTTTCACTCGCGTCGAACGCAGATTTCTCAAAAATCCTGCATCGTCGAATTACAATATTGCCGTACGCTGCAGTGTTATTTCCATTGAATTATCGTGATCGCGTATCAATTATGCACAACGGTGTATATAGGGGTAGGCTATGAGGCTAGAGCCTAAGGTGGGTTTTTTTGGGGGGCGGTTTTTTTTTTAAGATCAAGATTTAGGTATTTGGTAAAATCATTTCGATACATTTTATAAAGGCATAAAAATATTTTTCGATTTTTGATACGTATTACGTGTCGTTTAGTGCGTTCATGTGAAACAGATATATAGTTATTTTCTAAAAGTGTAACAGTTACCGATAATAATTATCAAATATCGACGATGAGCCGACAAAGATAAATAATGCTTTAGCAATATTCTGTATTGAAAATCAAATTACAGTCGAAAAGAATTACGAAAACATCATTAAAGTCTTCTCGGAACAAAAGAGCGAAAGAAAAATTATGCTTTAATATTTCAAATTAGGTATTTTAATAATAAAAAATAACTGTTTGCACAATTATTTTTAGTGGTGAAAAAAAGTTTTGTTTTAATACGTTATAGGGTTTTTTCGTATGATTTTTTAATTAATATTATTTTTGTTTACTTTGATTCTACGTTTATTTTTTACTATTTTTAGTCCCATTATGGGACTGTACAAGAATGGCACAGATTGGTAGAGTGAAAAATTAGGTCTGAAATATATTATTTTTAAAATGTATTTATTTTGTAGGTTTAAAGATGTTAATTTTTTCGATAAAAATGTGCATTCAAAATTGTACAGGGAAAGTTTCGTACCGGATATTGAAGATTCCTCGGTACCGTGGGCAGGGGGGATGGGCGCCAGAATAATTTAGCCCTTCAGGCGCCATAAAGCTAAATACGTCACTGACTATACAACATATCAACATAACCGTTCCAGCGAGAAAATAACGACGGGACGTTCGTGATGTATGACGTAATTTTTCTTAGACGTTTCGACGTCCCCGTATTTCGCCGTGTATGCCTGCAAAATAAATATATATTGGATTTACAAAAAAAAAAAACGTTACCGTCTATTTTTCAATTACTACATGCAGAAGTTGACAAACTTGATTTTCAGTCTTAATTTTACTAGATTTCTAGGAAAATGCTATAATCCATTTCAACTTGTTTACGTTTTCATATACATGACCGTTTGAATCCAAATGCTCTCGCCGGTAATCGCTATGACCAACACAATGCGTGCGAACGTATAATGCGTTAAGATGGCGCGCAAATACCACGACCTCGATGTGAAAACATAGTCTTCCGCAATCTTGTAGCTCTGTAATTGATGCATTTATATCACGCGCGTCGACAATCATAATATCTTAACACCATTACGTCTAGGAACGTGCGAGTACAGTGTGTCAGAACCATTTATGTAGAATACTATGTTGTTTCATCTCTCGGAAGACACTTGGGCCGCAGTTCGATCAACATTCGATGTTACTAATATTAGCTAATGTGAACCACGATCTTATTTTAATTTTCAATTCTAATAATATCATAGTTTTTTGTATTAGCCGCATCGTAATGAATGATCAAAATCTTCAAATGTACGTACTAAAAAAACCATATTGTTTAGTTACAGCCACCGGCATGTAAAAAAAAAAAGCGTACATATTACGTTATGACATTAATAATAATAATAATAGTAGTTATTATTTACGTTCACCGTCTAAATGGATGCAGTATTATTTCGTTAAAGAAATCCGAAAACCAAATTAAAAATTAAATTTTTTCAAGGACATACAATACTAATGAGCGTAGTAGTACAATAATTCCTAAAGCATTGCTTTGAACACGTCTAATTACAACTCGAACACTGCAGCGCTAGACGTGTTTCAAAAAATTGAGGAACAACCTACACCCACCTGCCTACACGTACGCATTTTCAATTAAATAAATTACGTGTCGACGTATTTGGACGCGTTACGCGTGTTCCGGAGTGTTTTATCTCCAAACAATAATCCCATCTGCAGAACGCAGAAATAATTTTCAGTCCAATTGTCAAGGGAAAACCGTAATGCGTGTGTGTGTGTGTTATAATTACACTCGTTTTGTCGCCGTTTACGTAAGTACACAAGACTATACGTCATATTATCTGTACGTGCACGGAAAACGGCGCTCATTGTTCGGAAGAAGAAAAAAACGACAGCTGTTCCGAACACCAGTACTACACTCATGCAAATATTCATCGCGCGTATAATATATTATAACGATAATAATATTTCAGATGCAGTACCTGTATAGCACGCGTCTTCTTTTTTTTATTATTATCGCTGTTATTGTAATTAACACGCGCTACTGACCTCTTCGAAAACGAACTCTCGTAAATCTATCTAGGTACATGAAAAACAACGTGGAAACGCGAATTATTTTTCTCCTGCGCATCTCGTTAGCTATAATATATACTGTTTTCTTCGTGCAATTATATCTCGCGTTTGTATGTGTGTGTGTTAATAGTATTGTTTATAGTTTCCGAGACTCTACAAATCACACTTATTGAAAGTGTTTCAAAGTTAGAGTCGCTGAGAGCTAAGCTCGGGAAAAATAAGCTAAGCTAAAATTCGATTTATGATTAATTGATTGGTTTCATAATAAGATGAATCTGACATTTCATTTTACCACACACGTATTGCACTTAACAGCATAGGGATATCAAATTAACTGTAAATACGATGTAGGATCGATTTAACGAAGCCACTTTGGCGTGAAACAAAATATATAGATCTTATGTTTTATCGTAAGCTATAGGTTATGAATCATAAAATATGCACATAAAATGAATAAAAGCACTTAAATATAAATTTAAAAAATAATTTATTTAGATATAAAAGAAATTTCGCTACGTACATTTTAATATTATTAATTTATTATTTATATAGTTTCACTCTTACGTTTCATAGCTAATGATCCACGTTTTCAAAATTCATAAAATTGAAAAATAAATATATATGTATATTGTATATGTAATTAAAAAAATATACAACCTTCTATTGGCATTACTGATATTTTGAGCCCCGCCATTTAAAACACTCATTATATTACAGCCTCCGTATAGTCTTCTAAATTTATTCCGAAATTGCTTCACACAAAAACGCCAAAATGCCCGAGCCCGCAGTGTATGAGTTACACATGTTCATTATGCTCTTACCGCATAAAGAACGTGCATCATTGATAAGTATCGTGTGTACTTGCGTACGTCCAAAAAAATGTGGAATATCCGCATACTGCACTCGACCAGAGCCGAGTCGCAGTGGCGCAAGTCGTATGGTACCATGGGAAGGGGTCATCCCGGATGTTTCGGGTACCACTATGTGGAACGTTTTAATAAAATACCAACGTTTTCGCCGAATATTTTGGCTTATCGCATTTAATGGATATATTGTATTATTATTTGACTAAAAAACAGGATGTTGTCAGGTACATACGGGATGTGGGCGAACGCCCCATTCGAAAATACGTGAACGCAATCGGACGTCGCACGGACACGGATATATAATAGTCGGACACCGAGGATACCGCGATTACCGCGTTTAGACGACCACCTGCAGCACACCTCGTTCGAACATCGGTGGTCCGACCACGACTCGGTGCAAAAACTGATGCACCAGGTACACAATAACCGTATACCATTGCGACTGACTTGAACGCGAATGTTCTGTAACTGGTTCGGTTCGCGTAACATCGTGCGGTGGCGTACGGTTAGGTTAGGTAAGTTTTCGTTAAGTTTCCGCGCGAAACGTACAGCAGGTAAGCGGTTACGTATTGTAATATGTGAATTCCAACACGAACAAAAAAATACCGATGTACGTAAGTTCTTCCACGAACAGAAATACGCGCATGTGAAATTTCCTGTGTGGCGATACAATTAAATGCACGAATTATTTCTGAACCGTTCTAGCGACTGTAGTGGGTACAAACGGATAACTTGTTATTGTATAATTTGATTTGCCTGAACGCAAATTTATTTTTTACCAAGAATTGTTGCTATAAATGTGTACTTATTATATTTTTTATAAGTCTAAGAATAATGTTACTTTCGTATGTTCTCAGCAATCATAATATAGTACACGTTTCGAAGAAAATATTAATTAAAAAATGTACCCGTTTTCTATAAAAACAGTTTGGCATGAAAGGCGAAAGCTCTATCTCCGTATAGCAATTAAACGATATGAAGAATATTAGAAATAAATATTTTTATTTTTAAAACGTAAATTCATTATAGTTATATTTAGAAAATGTAGATTTTAATCGCATGAATTTATAATTATAGCGCAAAATGTACATAATAATACGAGTATTTTAATAATACAACTCAATTAAAACTCCGCAACACAGGCTATATAAATATATGCTTATAGAAGAGTTGCAAGTCTTTCTATAATTATTTAAATATATTATTTGGGTCATGCTTTTCTTTTGCTAAATAAACGTTATAATTATGTATTCAAATTCGATATTCTATATTCGATTAGGAATTGAATTAAATGTTAGTCTTCTTTTTTTAGAAAAACAAAAACAAACAATTCTTAACCACGCCAAGTCATAAACTATACATTTCAATTGTACATTTTTACCTGGCCCGCTCCAGTCCGATCCTGTTAGTTATTTATTCTTAATTGATATGAACATTAATTATTTGCAATTACGTAATTGAATTATATATGAGTGAAAAATTATTTTAAATTTTAACGATGATAAATTGAAATATTATTCAATCGGACGATAAAAAGCGTTGAAACGAAATCTAAAATTCACATTTCATTTATATGATAATTGCTCTTTGTCCAACCCATTTGTATAAATGTTATCATATGATATATGTATATAAGTGTTGACAACCAAGAGGACCAAGTATTATGTTATTATACATGAGCGTTAAATTGTATTTACTTCAAATTATTGTACAATTTCGCCACATTAAATAGTATAGCTTAACTATTACTGATACATAACTACATCGAGTCAAATAAAAATACTAAATAACCACCTTTCCGAATCAAATATAGGTGTATACGACTGATGTCGCACATAACAGTTCTAAAACCTGATCTGGCAGAGCTCCTCGCGCCTCTGCGCAACATTGAAAGACCGATTGTCGTCAGCGATATCGTCTTATGACATAATCGAGCGACGAATTAGGGATCAACACTACGGTCCCTACTGCAGTATCATCCCCGATTGTGGTTGGGTCACCTGCGATTTTTAGCATCTTCTGTTTAATTGTCCTTCTGTCGCACAACACACAGTACATCTAAAGTACCCTTTCTCCTCTATTGGTCTCAACGTTTCCTCTAAAAATATAGCTTATCATAATCAAATCACTTCTTTACGAGCTGAAAAAACGAACAAATAATATTATTTAATCGTGGCATTACAACAAAATCAAACGTGTCGTCGCCAAGTTCAACTTGGAAAAACACTGCGTATTCCTGAGTAGAAATTAAGTGATCAGCCGATTTACAGGAAACGCGGTTAACCGCACTCGTTCGTAGACCTTTTTTTTTCTCTCTATCCAGGGTGTTTTTTTTTTCACTTTCGTTGAGTTCTCACCGATATTTTTCCGTTTCGAATGTTTCAAACGATATTAATTTACTTTTCTCGATCGTATTTATAACCGCGGTGCGCGTACTGCGACGGGGCATTCGCGTACCGATGCGATGAATATAATAATATTTATATTACACGGCTGACACGGTTCGCTGTGCCGGATTACACATCGAGAAAAACAAATCGAACAAAACGTAATCTCGCGATTCGTCCGAAAGCCGACGCACGCACGTACCCGTCGCATTCGCCGCCGTCGGTTGAATGGATGGAAACGCGTCAAGGTTTGTCTTCGACGTTCATTCATTCGTGTTTGACGTGCACCATACGCGTACCCGATTAAGGGTGTCGGCGGCGGGCTATCAAGTCCTATGGGAACCGGGGCGACGGTTAAACGCGGTAGCTGCATCATTTAGCGCCCTCATTATAACATAATCATCCGGAACCCGCGCGCGTAGGTACCCGGTCTCGGTTTTTTTTTTTTATAATTCATTTTTATTTCATTTTTTTTCCCATTTCGTATTTATACCTAGAATCTCTTCTTGTGTATTGTACGTATAGGTGCGCGCGCGTACGTGTGTGTGTGTGTGTTATTGTATTTCACGTTTGTCGGACAGCACAGAAACAAAACAATAACAAAAAAATAAAAAAAAACCATTCGAAAAATCCTTTTTCTCAATAGAAACCCGTACGGGGGTGGGGAAAAATGTAATTATTTTACTTTGTCGACCGACGGCGGGGCGGCTCTATACGTGCCCGTTTTGTTTAGACGGGTTGAGTTCACGGCGGCATGTTTGGTTTGTCCATAACCGTGTACACATTATTATTTCACACACATACATACACGTATATACTCACACAAACACTGAAATACACACACACACACACACACACACACGCACGCACGCATGCCTTTATATACTTGTATGTATGGTGTTATGATAAATTACATTCCACCCCGTCGAAATGAAAATCGGCTCTAGACCGCGCGACGACGTGCACAGCCCAGGCGTACTACACAGACCACACGTACTCGTATGAATAGCTAGTCGAGGTACGCGTCACGACCGGTAAATATTATTATCACCATAGTCAGGATGTTGATGACCTAAAAAATGTAGAAAAATGCCCTGAGAAAAAAATGCTAAAATGCCTTAAATACACTCAAAACAATGAACCTAAAAAATGACCAAAAAAAATCTGTTTAAATATTATGTGAAAAAAATGTAATATTTACAATAATAATTACTCCGTTAATAATTGACAATAGTATATATTTAAATTTAAGTACTAGGTATGTATAAAATTATTGAAAATAAATTCACAGTGCATTGTTTCACTGTACAATTAAATTGTGTCTGATGTTTTCAAACAATAGACGGCGACATCGATCAGTTAATTATTGTTTGTATGATGAAAAACTTATACAATTCGATTTCAATAAATAAATTTCGATAAGCGTGTGTAATCAGCATATGTGTGAAAAAGCACTTGTGTTATAAATGTATAACACGCATTGTACAAAAACTATAAACAATGACCTAAAATATAAAAATATAAAATAAAAATGACGTTAAAAACAAAAATAAATGCATTTATAGCTAAAAATGACTAAAAATGCAAAAAATTAAATTCATATATTCTGAATCAACGAAGGATGAAACTAGTTTTTGACTAGGAGAGCATTGTTTAGGATTAAAAGAAAAAAAATTCAAAATTCATCAATATCCTAACTCTAATTATCACAATTATTATAGTACAATAATAATATATTATCGTGCTTTATATACGCAGTCTAGGGCAACTTCATTTACTCCTTTGCGGATTTGCGGGAACTTGAACATTTCGCGGATTCCTTATTTTTCCTGACTATCATCGTTTTAACGCAGACGTAATGTACTTTATGTACGCGTTCAAACAAGTGGGCATTTGGACGCTCGCGGAACGAGAGAGAATGTCGTTAATTAATACAAAAAAAAAGAAAACAACACAGACGGGTTTCGAAGTTTTATTTTTATAATAACTAAAGGTCAAAAATAGATAATTTACCAATTTATTTTTTCCTAAATTCCTCACGGAACACTATTGACGTTGAATGGATCGCGGAAACTTTGGGTTCCGAGGAACACTGGAAGTGGGGAAACACTGGTCTGGACGCAACAGCAGTTCTCAATCTTTCTATAGACGCGACCCCTTATAACGTAACCAAGATCTTAAACGACCCTTTTATTACGACAACATTAAAAAGTAGTGATGAATTAATACGAATAATATTGTATTAAAATTAAAATTTCCCGTCACAAATTTCATATACATACTATAAATCGTACGTTTTTATCGGTAATCCTATAGTCTTATCATTCGTAACTCTCAACAATGATGATATTCACAAAAACACCTTATTTTTTATATTGGCGACCCTAAACGAATTGTTGGCGACCCCCAGTTTGAGAATGGGCTGAGTCAATCTAAATGACGCTGTCGTACACGGAATTCCGAGTGTACCTACTATATCATGTAAACGAAATAATATACGTGCTCGGGAATCACTCATGCCCAGACTTTACAGTTTAGACGGATTCTACGCGATATCGCACATTGTAATAACTCGGACAAGAATGACTACTACCGCGTACAGTACTTTTTTATTTTTTTACTATAATAATATCAAGTGTGCAGTTTCTGCTGTTGTTGTTGTTTTCGCTGTAGTTATTTTTTTACGCGTGATGATATCTGTCCCACTTTACAAATTCTAATCGGAGCGGAGCGAGATTTAATCTTTTGAACTAGCAGTGTTTTATTTTTTTTTTTTTTATCATCTTTGTATAACCGTACGCGCATTTCTGTCAGAGTAAATTTACTCGTTTTCCCTCGTTGTTAACGAACGCCAAATAAGTAATTACAATAAAATATAATACAAAGCGAAATTGTACAGTAAAAAGTATTTTTGAAAAGTGTAGTGCACACAGTTTTTTATCTGGATAATAAAAAAACACAAATCATTAAAGATAATGTAAAAGTGTTAACCAATTCAACAATTACGATAGTTAAACAATAATAAGTATTATTTTTTTTTTTTATTTTATTTGAAATCAAAAAGATTACTGGGCCTCACTGAGAAAACTCGTATGGAGGCCCAGGGTTATCAATTTACAATATTCTAAATAAAATATTACATATCTAAGATATAAGTATAGCCATATTAGTTTGTATAATGTAATACCTAAATTGAATTTTGATCGATTTAAACTGATTCTGTTTACATACGCTGTTTAAATGTTGATTTACGAAATAAAATAACAATAATAACATTTAAGTATTCTTACTCTACGACACGAGATCTTACTTGGTGTAGAGTAACTTCCACTACTTAATAATCTATTTTTGTATAATATGCACCAGTATATTTCTCGTTACTAGAATTAATTAAGTGAAAACAACATTTTTGATTTTTTTCGGTTAATTATTGTTATGCATTAGCATATAAAGCAAATGGACAGGGACAGAGGTTATTAAGTGTAAAGAACAATATCTTATTATAATCAATAAAAATACGTGTTGTAGGTTTTTATTATTCGACCAAAACGACAAGCTATATACACACGTAGGTACGTATCATGACAAGGGAAGGGCTGCGACATGTGCAATATCTTTATATTATAATTAGCATAAAAAAACAATTCAAAGTCGTCAATTAGTAATTATATACTACTATATTATTTTACTTGCATATTTTGTAACGAAAATAATTAATGTTGGTTATCTCATTACTATAATATAATATTATTTTTACATACATAATATATACCGACTCGGCGCAACATCTGTGATAATTTTAAAGAATATAATATTATTATGACTAAAAAAAAATAATAATAATAATAATAATAAAATTGCTAGGTACCTATTTGCGCATTTATTCAATTGTAATTTCTATACGAGCGCGTTATAAAATGGTTACACAATCGATTATCGCGATAAAATTTGACTTACATAACTTACATGCTGTGTCGGTTTTTTCACAATACTCTTTTAACAGTACCTATAGCTGCAGGTATGTATATAATAAAAAATGCGTTGGAAACTATTTTTTTTTTCACCGCAAACGTACGTAACACAAAACTATACCATTAAAATGCAACGAGTGTTAAAATTTACCGTTCGAGCACGCTACCTACCGTTTTGTTGGTCACCGGCAATTTTTTTAGTTTTAGTTTTTTTCTACCCCAATACGTCTGTGTTCACCACTCGCTGTTGCGATAACAATCGAACCGTTTAGAGCGACGTAACAATGTGCAATACGAGCGAACGACGCAGAAGGGAAAAGTTTGTAAACAACATACAAATACGTGTACGTACGCGGGGATCGTGGTGTAGACGCGCTGCGTTGGGTTTTCGTGCATGTTACGCGTGACGCCGTCGGGGAAAAATTTTGAAAAATCTAAGAAATTTCCACTGGGGAAAACACGTTATCACAGCAGATGATAATATTACGTGCAATAATGCGTGCGGAGCACATTATGAACGGTTTGCAGTGGAACACGTGCTGTTCCGATGCACTGCGGTGCATTTAACGGTACGCGCGTTGCACTCGTGACGCGTGCGGTACGCATGGAGTTCTAGCTGCACAAAGAACAAATAGTATTTTTAGACAGGTTTATGGCTGTACGTGAAAGACGACGACCCGCGGTGACCATAATGGCGTGGCGCGAACTGCGATTCTCCGAGGGCTGAGTCGATCATCGTTTCCGACCTCATAGGGACGTGCGGCCGTGCGGGCACCGGGTGGTGATGGGCGTTTGAAGGTCGACGGGTGGTTGAACACAGTAGCGAACTGCAGTTTCGGTTTTTTTACTTCACCAATTAGTGGGTGAAATACTTAGACTTGCTTCGGAAAAAATTCAAGTTCACCGCGCCGCTGGTTATGTGCGACGTATCTCGATCAATAACAAGACGAAAACACGGTTTTGAGCACAATATTATAATCGCTGTAGCTGTAATCTGCGAGTGGCAGTTACCAGTCAGTAGTGAAGTTCAGTTAGGTTGAAGGTTCGTCACTTTTTTTTTTGTACACAAGGTAAGTGGGTGTAAGATAACCAAATAGGGAGTTTGATTTAGATTGCTCGAGTTAAATGATATTGAAAAAAAAGAGTTAGATCTTATATTACCTATAGCTGCTACTGTGCAAACATGTAACTATAGACGTCTTACGTTATCGGAGTACATGAGCTGGTCAAACAATCACGCGTTGTCTCGCAAATGATATAAGTTCGCGCAGACACCACGAATCCTGGCCGAGTGTATACACATATTATGTGTACTATACGATCGGTGGCCCGTCAAACTAACCACGTATACTTTGAGAGTACATGAGTACACAACTATTACGTTTTTAAATTTAAAATTGTAATTTGTTTTGTTTTATTTGATTTTATGCTGTTACAGTCTTATTTCATATTAAAAAGAAAAACATGTAATTACGTCAACGTAATAAAATGTTTACTGAAATATTTTTATCGGGAAAATATTTTCACGCGACTACTTCGACGGAGACATGACAAGACCGAAGTATTTTGCCGTAAAACCGCGTATTATCGTAGTGAACACGTCAATGATCACGAGTACCGGTCTGCGGTAGGACGATTTGTATATTGGTCGGAACAGGTGCACGCCACGCGTTCCGTACACGGTAATTTCTTCGATAACTCGCCTGTTTAATAATAATAATAATAATAATAATAATAATAAAATGTTCACGTACACAGAACGGCACGTCCTTCGACGGTATAATACGAGTGATCAGTGAATATATTGTGTATTCAAACAGTTGTTATATTTTAGTGGTGAGTGTATACGAAAAAAACGTTACGTATACATTTATGCGATATACAATGTATATGTCATATCGCATCTGTTTTTCTGTTTCCTTTGGCTTTCGGTCGGGTCCGTCGTGCGTATACGTATACGTATACACACGTTTTTTAATAACAAATTCCAACGTTCCCGTACACGTACGGTCGTTATTTGCCCAATCGTTTGGTTAGCTTCGTAGCTTCGCAGTCGTCCGCAATGCCCAGTTATCGATATTTGCACGGAAATCGTTTATTGGTCCACGTGCATTGGGAAATCGTACGTCGCAGACGGGTCCACGATGAAATATACCGGTAATAATATCCCGGTCGAAATAGCCCGAAAATACAAAATTTGATCTTTAAGAACATATCACAATAATACGCGTCTACAATTGCTCGTGCTACCGCGACCGTAATAAAACGTGTAATGCGTCTCACAACATTTTACAAATGATTTTTTTTATTTCTGAATAATATATGTCCTTCAGATATGAATTATAGCTTATTGTCTTTCTGCTCGTAATAAATTGTAACATTTTTCTCGAGAACAATTGGTATAACACTTGGATAACTGCAAAACGATACGGATTAAACCGAAAAACTTTTAAAAAAAATACATGTCAAAACACGCGTACTCATCTTAATCACAACTTCAATATCGGAAGTTAGTTTCAAATTAATATCTTGTCAGGGATATATTGACCGGTGTGTTTTCACCAGGATATTTTGACGTGTTATCGTCATAGGCGTGTAGTCGAATCAGGCGTGGCATATATAATCATAGGATTTAAGTTGCAATACATACGAGACGCGATTCGAGCAGCCCGTGAGTGGTGATATAGAGTAATGTTTACCGTGAATATTTGTTAAGCTATTATTTGTTACGAGTTCACATCAACTTGATATTCACTAAAAACCATCAGGCCAATCTCGGTTTTCCCAACTGTCCAGAAGGAACAAAAATCTGTTTTTTTTTGTTTTTGCTCGGAATTTTAAATGCAAGTGTACACATATTTTAGTTAGTTTTCACAGCGAACCTATCGGCCTAACTTCAAAACTAAAAAAACAATTATAGTTAAAAATTAATTCATTATATTATGTGTACACGCTACTGGATTTTTATGCAAACATCCATCAAACAAAACAATACACTTATGGATTACGTAAAGATGACTAGATTTTTTTGATGGCGAAGGAACACGCATAGGTACCTACACGTTATGTAAGTATATAAGGCAGCATAGTACACGGTGTACGAATTATATTGTATTCGTCCGGGATGTTTACCGTATAGTGGTATAATATTTTGAAACATTCGTAATAATTGTGAGATTGCGGAGAAAAACAACAACTCTAATAAAAGTGCTCTACACGACATTATATAAAGTTGAAAATACCAAAACATCTACTGTGCACACATAATGTGTACGTGCGGTATCATTACCGTGCTACATTAGATAATAATAAAACTATAAACGACTTCGTATAACGCTGAAAGTGCTTTTACAAAATTAACGAATACATATATATTTTTTCAGAAGGCCACAAAATGTTACGTATACATATATAAATGTATACGTTATGTACTCGTATTTATGTTTACAGGATGTCTTACGAAAAATTATTAATTGTACGTCATAATGTACCTCCTGCGTTGGTATAGTTAATCAAATTCTGTTTTATTCTTGTCTCCGTCTTTTAATAACTCGCATGACTATAAAAACTACGTTTATTAATTTAAAAAAATAAAAATCAATTACAAACGCTTCGTCGCGGTAAATCATATTGATAAAGTAATTTTGTATACTTGTGAAACTCGACGATCATCGTTTTCCCGTGTTTATAAACGATTTGGAGGTCCAACTTTTTAACTTAATCAACTTAATGGCACTATACAGGTACCTATATAAAGTATATCGTATAAGCGTGATTCGTATCAACACGGAAACATTACGGTATTGTTTCGAGACTCAAAGCCGCATAGTCAGTATTATAACAAATTTAATTTAAATTCAAACCAAATAATTTAATGCAATAATACGGATGTATAACGTTATTAAAAAGATAACTATACAAATCAACATCAAATTTCTTAGTGAACATTTTAAAGTTCTGCGTAAGTGTATTTTTATATTTGGTTAATTTCAAATGCGAAATCCATCGCGTAGATAATGTATTTTGATACCCACATCGTCGCGACAAGAATAATTTATACACTCATTCTCAGAAATTCAGAATATTTGGTAATTTTCATTTTTTTTCCACTATTAAACAAAAGAGGCTCAAAAAAAAGGACAAAAGGTTACTCACCGTTGCATTTACTACCCTTAACATTTGGCTGCAACTTGTTTGCGTACAATCTACAATTTTTACCTGAAATAACGTAACTCGTTTGCGCACATGATAAAGTTAAATCAACAACTAGTTTGCGCAAAATCTAATATTTTTATTTTATTTTTACCTGGAACTTTCCGTTGGGACTTCGCTTGATTATAAGTTATAACTATCTTTCAATATGTCAGGCTATTATCACAACGCAAAATTAGTCTAACGTGAACATTTTCAGTGAGTGAAACGTATGGTACGACTTAACATTTATAATTGTTATCATGGATTTCGTATTAAGTGAAGTGTTTGAATCGCGTCGTGGTAATAAATGTATAAGTATAAGCAATTTTAAGTTTTCAAAAACTCTTAAAGTATTTCTTAAAGTAGCTTTAAGTTGTCATAGTAAATAGTATGTGCCTTATATTTATTTATTTTAAGGTACTTTTGTGCGCAAAAAATTTGTTTAATTTAAGATTAACTGTGCCCAAACGAGTGATACTTATGTACGCAAACTAGTTGTCTTTTTGGTATTTGTGCGCAAACCAGGGCCGTCCAAACATTTTCTATATTTTTGATTATACTAAGCATACGTTACAGTTCATGGAGTTCTAGATAAATAATTAATGTTACTCATCAAGCAAAAATTGTAATGCTAATTAATGGTACTACTAACAAGTCACAACTCACAAGTCTTGGTATCATACTTTTTTATCAAAACAAACACGCATGTAACTCGCGAAAAGCATATTACAATATTATTTGAGGACAAAGACTGTGAGAATATTCTTTGTACCCCCTGCAATAGAACGCATCCTTTTGAGATAATAATATTCTCCTCTCAAACGCACAGCTCGTGATACGCCGGTGCCTGCGCTGACGCAGCGCATACGAGTCCGACCGATTATGTGCATTACGCGCAGTGGTGCACCGATGCACCCTCTCGCGAGGGACACGGGGACGGCTGTCGCATAAAAATGATCCATCAATATACGGCGGCGGGACATACCCGTCCGGAACGGACCCCAAACGAGCCGGAAACCTGCAGTACGCAACGGACACGGTACCTAAGTATAACAGCCCCGTCACCAACTGCAGGATATTGAATCACGGGTATCGTAACACTGGATAAGCCGGCAACGTGTCTGAAACGGAACGTTTGTCCGAGTCCTGTACGTATGCGATTGCTTCGTTATAGATTGTCGCGTGACGATTATGTACCATTCACGCGTATACCCGGTCGCAGTTGCGCAACGCAATCGTTCGCCCGACCGTCCGTCGTTCGCCAATACTTTCAATAATACACTGCTAAGACCCGCGCACTTGTGTACACGTACTCTATTATAATATGTGTGCGCATAGATTACACGTTGTACGCGGTGTGCACCGATAATAGTACACGCGAGCGCGCGCTTACAAACCGATTTTTAATCACTCGTGTACGCCGGCCGTTGAGGCGGAACCGAAAACATTTCACCGTGAAAAGAATTTTAGTTTTTTTTTTTTTTTTTAATTTCATTTTTTTCATTCCGTTTCGTCTCGACGGTATGTACCGTACACCTTTTCCCGTGCCGAGTGATAATTATAACACCGCGATAAAACAAATAACATTTGATTTGCTTTTACCGTGAAACTGCACCAGTGGGCCGTTCTTATAACCACCATTATAATATGCCGCCTCCGCTTTCACAACGATTACGGCGATTTCCGTTTGATTGTGTACCGCGTGTAGCCGCTGCAGCGGTGTTGCGCATACGTACGTCATGTATTGTGTTTCGGCGGTGATGATCGTTGCGCGGAAAAATGAGAAAAAAAAAAAAAGCAAAGGGAAAAATTCATAATAAAACGAAAAATATAAACGTGAATACCACGAATACGAACGATATGTGATCAGGTAGCAGTAGACAATTGTTTATGGGCGGGGAGAAAGAAGAAGCGAAAAAAGTCCCGACGGTTTTTATTGTACGCGCACGCACGTCTCGGTCGCGTCCTTTTACCCCGTCCCTTCCGAGAGAGAGCGAATTTTTCCACGTACGTTTCTCAATATCATATCGATTTATTTTCACTCTCCGCGGCGGCGGCGGTCGGCTCCGCGATGAAACGTAAATCTCGATCCCTCGGTGTGTATTTATATTTTTTTTTCCTCTTCTCATCCTACGATCACTTCACGTGCGGCGGCGACGACTGACGAAGGAAGCGCCGATTGGTCTCGGTCGGGATCCATGTCGGATCGTTTCACCCTTGTGATTCAAATCAAACAGTCATCATAGCGCGGTGTTTATTGTTGAAACTTCCACGAGACCTGCACGTTCACCCGCTTTGGATAACGAGTGATTTTTTTTTTTTTTTCATTTTCTTCTTCCTACGCAATTACGAAACCTGTACTGCCGCCGTTTGTACACGAAGCGGTTCGATTCGAGACCGCTATAATATGTACCCGCGCGTATTACAAAGTCCGTTTCCGACGCGTAGTCCGTATAGTGTACTGTGCGTAGCGGTTTCGACCACGATAGCGAAAATATATACCTGTACACGTCGAGAACACTATGCGGTTGTAGGATAAGCACTGCGCGGCCAACCCGAAAATATGAAAACCGCGCGGACCGTTCGTACAATAGTCGTTGGTAGCGAGAACATATTTTCATACGGTGGACAGTTTGTACCGTCGTACAAGTATGTAGGTATTTAGTGAGAACGTCGCGTAACACGTACGTAACATCCTCGTTACTTTACCGGAAACAGATTTAGTAACTTTTGAACGTTTCCAATGCATGTTTGCGCTATAAACACACGAAATCGTTAATCATTTACAATCACTTTTGGTCGTAACTTTGTAGTTTTTCAACAATGTGCACGCACTCCCGAATTTCGTCGAATGCATACCGATCGGTTGGTCAAAAGCGTTGATGGAAACGGTGATCGAAATGATGTCGATCGCCGTCGTCGAGTCCATAAATCATAACAATAAATGGTCACCAGATAATTGTTAGCCGTACCTTACAAAGTGTTCCCGGAAAACACGTAGCGTCCGTTGCGATCGACGGTCCGAGCACGTGATGAACAATGACAATCTGTACTCGACGAACAGGATCGCACTATTTTGACGAATGATTTTCGTGCACTAACTGCATCATTCTTGTTAATAAAACGAATTGTTTTTATCCCGTTAACCGCACCATCCGACCGATTTAAATCGAACGGGTGTTACTATAATACAGTCAACTCGCGATATAACGAATTTCAAGGGACCGAGAAAAAAATTCGTTATATCAAAAGTTCGTTACATCGAAATTCGTTATATCAAGAGAATATACCAATTGAATTCGTTATAACGAGATTTAAAATAAAAATTCAAATCAATAAAATACAAAAACATATGTATGTACATTAGGGTGGTCCTTATTTTTTAATCTGAATAATTTGTAGTCCGTACCCCCTAGATTTGTTAAGTTACCTGAGGAGGTAATTTGGGTAAAATTTGGAAGCTCTTACACAACCCCTTCTGGTGCCGACTTAGGGTTGAAATATGGCAAAATAGGGTAGTTTTGTTATTTTTCAAGTTTAATTCAAAAACCATAGCACTTAGCGTAAAAAATTATAGAATCTAAATTGTAGAACATAATGACGTCTATAAAAAATATTCAGTTATAATTTTTCATAGATACTTTCTTTTCCAAGAAAAATATTAAAAATCAAAAAAAATTTAATATTTTTGACAAAATCGATTTTTTAATTTATTTTAATATAATTATCAATTAGTTGGAGATACGATAAAATATTTTATATATACATTATTTTATTCATATGATTTACTCTGAGTTTCGCGGTCGTAACTATGGTATTTTCTACGATAATCTTGAACTGTCTGAAAATGAATAGCAAAAATTAGTATTGATTTATATAATAGTTATTGAGAAAATATATTTACTTGTAACAAAAACTGCTTTTGCTCTTCATTTTTGGTTATTTTACTATTAAATTCTTCCATCAGCTTAACATGGCGTTCGGCAGTATCGTTAACTACTTTTAATGATCCAATTATTTCTTTTCCTTTTTTATATTCTTCATTTTCTTCCCAGTATATTGGATCCAGTGATAAAAAATTAGTTTTAATATCAAATCTATCAAAAAGTTTTATTGATTTGTTCGTAATTAGATCAACTGGCAAATCTTGGCTTATAAAGTTAGGTATGTCTTCAGTATTCAATGAATGTTTTTTTTTAATTTCACCTACTTGTTCATAATCTTCATACTCATTCATTAACATTTTAATTGCCATTCTTTTTTTTTGATCAATGGTAACACGGTTGTCAAAAATTGAAAATGTTACACATTCTTCACTAAGATACCATAAATGATTAATAAATTTCTTTAATGCAGTTTCAGCTATATTTGTATCATCGTTCTTATAGCTATATAATTTTTTTATCAAAATTATGTCATTTACAGGAGCCTCTATTGAATTTGGAGCAGTGAACCACACTTCAGCATAACATTTAATTATAAAACAACAAATTCTTTTAAGTGACATTTCTTCTTTAGAAGTCAACTTAAACTGTTTTTTAAATAATAAAATTTTTAATGAATAAATACCCTTAGCCATCCATCGTGCCAAATGATAGGCTCCAGGTTTCCGAAAGTTAACATTTCCTTCAAGTTTTCCTCCAAGAAATATTACAATGAGCTGTAAAAATTCTTTATAGTCATCACGAGGGAAACAATCTTGAAGTTTTTTTTCTGCAAAATCTAATATCTCATCACGCACTTCATTTAATATATCGAAAGTCATAGGATCATCTGTCCACACTGAATATTCGCTTTTATCAATATTATTCCAATCATTAACGAATCTTTTAAATAGTGGTATATCTGGGCCAGACGATGGTGCAAATTTGGCTTCAATAAATACGGCATGTAAGATTATTTCGAAAATATGATGCCGGCAAGCTAGAAATAATACGTTTCTTTCTAATTTTTGCTCTAATAGAACGCAAGCACCGTTTAATCTACCAGAATTAGAAGCTGTGGTATCAAAAACAAATCCTTGTATTTTATCTAATAATCCCCAATTTTCTAATTCATCATATACTGCCGAACATATTTCACTGCCTGTGCCGCTCGAAAGGTGGGGAACTCCCAAAAGCTGTTCAGTTTTTTGGGACGTTATAACAACAGGAAGTCTATCACACTTTTCTTTTCCAGCTATAGTGGGCAGAATCTTAGAATCCCAGTGCACAATTCTATAATTTAAATTTAGATCTGCAAATTTAGATTTTGATTTCGTTTTGAAGGCAATTTACTACCGGTTATTTGGTTATTCATAATACCAACAAGAAAAATTTTATTTCGTGACATTGTAAAACACTAAACACTATACTCGGCAAACGCACTGTAATGATTAAATTCGAAAACGTTAAACGATAATATTATAGAAAAATTATTATAACTTCATATTATTTACGATAAGAGTATTATACGAAATATTTTACTCGTATACCCACGAATATAGCATTCTATATTTTAATATTATTATCAAAGAAAACAAATTTTAATTAAATTGTTATCAATGACTGTAAATTTTATCACCATTTTTTATTACCATTGAAAAACCGGCCAGTGAGCATTCTATTTATAATAAATGGTAGTTGCCAATACATTTCTTATTATTACGGCTGATATAGTCGTTTTCAAAACTTAATATTACATAAATCTGACTGTTACAATAAAATGGCTTATCAAACAACATTTTAACTTATTACCTTTTTTTTAGGAAATTTAATTTATTATAATTTGTATCTTGGATATTTTATTTTATCTCCAACGATTTGGCAAATATATTCAAATTAATGAAAAAATCAATTTTGTCAAAAATATTAAATTATTTTGATTTTTAATATATTTCTTGGAAAAGAAAGAATCTATGAAAAATTATGTCCGATTATTTTTTATAGAAATCATTGAGTTCTACAATTTAGATTCTATACTTTTTTACGCTAAGTGCTATGGTTTTTGAATTAAATTTGAAAAATAACAAAACTACCCTATTTTGCCATATTTCAACCCTTAGTCGGCACCAGAAGGGGTTGTGTAAGAGCTTCCAAATTTTACCCAAATTACCTCCTCAGGTAACTTAACAAATCTAGGGGGTACGGACTAAAATATAGTTAAAAAAAAATATCACATATATAAATAAGGACCACCCTAATGTACATATTTATTTAATAATTTTACTATTCTTATACATATGTATAAAATATATGAGTCATATAAGTATGTATTTATTGTTTAATTTCAATATACAGTCAACATAATTGCGATACTGTACTTGAGTGTACTATCGCACTTCGTAATCTATTATGTGGTAATAGCAACATACTTATTTTTATATATTTTTCATAGAGTTATACACAAGAGACATGTATCTTATCTTAATTAAAATTAAAAATTCGTAATAGAAAGCGCCAAATTTATAAAAATTCGTTACATCGCGAGAGTTTTGATCAAAAACGCTTCGCTACATCGAGGGGACCAAAATACATTACATTTGTTCGTTATACCGCGATATTTTCAAGGGACCGGTAGTTTTATTCGTTATATCGAGATTTTCGTTATATCAAATTTCGTTATATCGCGAGTTGACTGTAATATGCAAGTACGTATTGATTAAATCGAAGACGGTGTGTTACAAATCGACCGCGGCAATATAGCTCACTCGCAATAACGTCGCAAAGTTAACTTTTGTGTAACGTTTGGACGGGTCCATCGAAAAAACGAAACGAAAGAGAAATTAAAAAAAAAATAAACGACAATACGTGTGTGTTGTGTGTGCGCGCGCGCTACTTGTGTTTTGTTCCTGTAGTCGTGCAGCGGTAACACAAGAGGGTCATACGGCGGCGCCATGTGCTCCTAATGACTACAAGAAAAGACATGCGACCGCCGGAATTTGCCGGCTCAATGCTCTTGGCAGGTGTCAAAAGGCAACGGCCGTGTGACGGCCGGTCACCGGTTGCCCGTTACCGAGGCCGTCTGTGCACGAATTTCGCACGGTTATTCAAATGATATGAAAATATTCTCGACCACGGACAGAAATAACGTACGCCGTGACGTACACGGCGGCGTAATATTAATGTAATTGTTATATTATTTAAATACGTTCCCCGGACAGCTAGGGAGACCGTTGTGGGGTGGGGGAGGAGAAGGACGTGTTCTCCCCTGGAAAATATAAGACAATTTTTCACAATTTATTTTTTAGTCTTGACCTGCGCTTTTTAAGATATTTTATAACAAATGAGTTAATAACAATGATAAGAGGAAACATCGAAGTACGGTGTAGATTCTTCTTTACGTACTAAACAAGTAAAAGTTATTGACCCTGGAAAAGTGAAATTCACAATTTTTATTTTCAGATCAACATATTAGTATCGAAATAATATTTAAAAATCAAATAAACACATGATCTGAATACTTATATTGAATCACCCTCTGGTAGTGAACCTATTATACTTCAATACAATTTTTCACAGGTCTCGTATCTATAATCCATGCGCTTATAGATCTTTAAATGCGTGCTTGGAAACTTAGTTCAATAATTAAAATTAACTTATGATGCATATAGGTACCACAGACTACATAATATATAGGTTAAGTATGATTACGGTTTTAAAATTGCCCATACACCACATAATACGAGGGCAAGGAAGCGTTTGTGATATCGATGTACGTATATTGCTGTTTGTTCGTCAACCGGAAGTGTTTTTATTTTTTTTTGTTCGTCAAAAACTATCTCGAAAATGTTTGCCGTCGGGTCCGAGTGAAAAATGTAAAAATGTTATCCATCCCGGGAAATATGCCGCATTATCGTTTGGGCAAATCGCATACCGTTGACCGCTGCTTTCTGCATAAATCAAAAATTGTTTTTTTTTTTTAAAAAAATATATGTACCGATTCACAACGTAAACTGACCAAACCGATGTCTCGCTATTGACATGGCAATAAGATGACTCGAGTGCCGCAAAACAACCAGAATAGGCACACTGAATGAGACCTCGAAAATCGGTGAAAAAGTTAGGTGTATCAGTGCGGCCAGACATTTTTACATATTTGAAAATTCCCTTCACGCTCCTCAAACTGATTCTTAAACCGGGATAACGTTCAACAATATTTTCCATCGTTATATCCCGTACCGCTGTCATCTCGCTCACCGGTACTGAACATTTTACAAGAACAAAAATGACCATTGACGGGAGTCACCATTCTTCGAGTAATAAATAAAATTAGATTCTACGGAATAATTGTTTGATTGTTTATTTAAAATTATTTTTAAACTATTATCGTATATTATTACACTATATGATTATTAAAAATGTTTGGCATTATAGTTGTGCCAGTTTTACGGCTTCATGGCTAGTCCACTTACCTTAATATAAATATTATTATTTTCTAAGTTTGTTTTTTTCTTCAAACATATTATACCAATATTTACATTCATGGCTTGTACGGCTGCGTTTTCTTATTACCTACTTTTACATAGATAGAAATCAAGTTTTCCATTAAATTATAGAAAGTTAACATTTTTCTCATTCACGTTCTTTTAAATTATTTAAATACAAAAATAAATAACCTGCGTGTACATTATATTACGATAAAAAAAAACTTACAAGTCTTAATAAATTCATGTATGTACGTATAAGTAGTTATACGTTGAAAACAATTACATGAAATAAATTATGATAGAAAAAATAATTTATTCCTAAAATCTTTCTAGAATATTTCTAGAACCCTTTTACATTCCTTATGTAACATAATAACAACTGTTCAATAACTTTTTGTACAAATAATAGATAAATAACTGATTCAAATTTATTTTTAAATATATTTTGTATTTCTGTATCCAAGCGTACGCTAGTTAATGCCGTGTTTATTATCCGTAGAACAATTAATTTTCCGAGCAAATTTGCCATTATGCAAATCCAATTTTTAATGTTATGCGTACTATATGTATGTGCATTGACACAATGGTATACACATTCCATTGATAATTTCGTAGGTATTTCTACAAAAATATTTTCGTTAAGAAAAATATAAAAACAATCTAGTCTAATATATTTGAAAAAAAGTACTTTAAATAATAATACATATTGATTAAATATATTTATGTATAATAATTTCTTGGAATATTTACCTGTTTAAATTCAATATCTTCTGTAAGATTTTTTTTTTTTGTTTTGTTTTCATTTACCATAGAATCAACTGAATAAACTAAAAGTGAGTTGTAATCGAATTAATTTTACACATTTTTCGTTGGGTCTAAGGCTGTGTGCAAAATTGAGCTTGAAATTACCTATATTAGAGACTGTACATATATAGTCCTTCATTTTTATAAAAAAAATAATTTCTAAGTATTTACCAAAATACATGAATGATGCAACATAATACTATAATATAATGTTACAAAATCGATAAATTTTGATGGCTAATATTATTGTAATTAATTTACTTCTATGGATTTTCCATATACGCACGCAACCGTTTTGATTTCAATGGATTCCATTTTCTATCATCCCGCACATACCCTACTCCATCCTACTCCAACCGTTAAGAATATAAATCAAGTGTTCGCATGATCGGACACTTGACGGCTCATAGTATAAAGTTTCGAAAAACTTGGACGGAAACGTCAGTACACATGCGGTTACAGGTTGATGTTATTATTATCACACAAGACGTCCCACGCGTCTCCGTCGCGTGCATTCGATCAAAGTTGGAAAAATACATGTTTAATTCTTGTTTTTTTTAAACAAATTTACATAGATAGGTTTTTTGTGCTATTCAAAACAGTATAACACAGTTTAACACAAATGCGTAATTTTTTTAAAACTGTATTATAGTTGTATTAGTTTATTACTCAATACGTTATAATATATTTAAATCAGTTTTGATGTACACTCGGGCTGTATTCATGTTCCACAATTGTACAGTACTTTACATTTATGGACGTCATTGAAGAGTTCAAACTTTTTTTCTTTTTTGCTGGAAATCTTGTGAGAAATAACACACCTAATTGTTTCCAGTTGATTGCATAAATTAATGCAATACACGAGTACATCATACGTAGCGAGAATAAGATAAAAATTCTAAGTAGTTAGAACGAAAACCTTGCTATTATATAAACTCGTTTTGTTTAAAACGTTTTTTTTTTTATGCACGTTGTTTTATTCAACCGTTTAAAACGTTCAAAACTGAAGGTTGTTTTATTTAGCTGTTTTGCACACGGGTTGAAAACAAAGTTCTCCGAACTGAACAGCTCTGCGTCCAACACGCGATGTTACGACACTTATCGCCGTGGCGATTTAATAAATCAAAACGGTTTACGCAATCGTAAAGGGTCGTGCGTACGAGACGCGTTCAGATCGTCGCGATCGTTATGAATATGTCAAGTCCCACGTGAACGATACGCGTATTTATTATTATAATATATTATATTATACGTTGCTTCGGCGGTAGATCGAGGAGCGACAATCGGCGCTCGCGGCGAATCGATATAAATCAGCCATTACACGTGTGTACCCAGTGGCGGATTTAAGGGAATGAAGTCGAGGGGCCTCGCCCTGTCCCCCCACCCCGATTGGCCTAAATCAGGTATTATTAATTTACTCGTAAATATAAGTAAGTAATTGAGTGTGTGACAGAATTATTATATTTCTATCTCGTAACCGTGGGTAATTTCTCAAAACCAGATTTTATAGCTCATCTGAAGAGGTCTAATATTCTTGCCGTGTAACCATCGCTGTCATATCATAATTTATGTCACACGTTCGTAATACAGATTGAATCCATATCTTAACATTGGTATTATCGTGTTAAATATTTCAAAATGTTAGAAATCGCACGGTCGTCGTCGGAATCCGTGCTGTAGTCTGCGTGGTTTTCGTTTGTAGTCTTGCGATAATTTGATCGGTTTTGTAATGCGACAAAAGCGCCAAGGCGAAATAAACTCTTTTTTTTTAAAAAAAGTTTAAAACAAGTGACGAAAATAATTCATCTCCAAGTGAAAGTGTAGAAAGTGAATGCGTGATACCCTCAGAGACACAGCCAGCTGCCTTTTCTTGTTCGTCCAAAGTCGATGTCAACAATCAATATGATATCGCATTTGCTATTGAATAAAATTCCAAAAATGTTATTATTCTCCAAAATTATCGCTGCATTTTGGACTACGGTCTACGGGCCCCTCCCAAAATTAAATCCGTGATCCGCCACTGTGTGTACCGTACATACTGTACACGCATCGACGGTCACGTAGTCGCGTGTCCCTAGCCGTCAACCGGGTCCGTTAAAATGTACACGTCGCGTACGCACTGCGTTATGAGTCCAGGGCTCGTGAGTTCATACATTTGCATATTATCCATCTCGCCAAGTTGTATTTAATGCTGGACGAAATAGAAATCAATTTCAATGTACCACGGTTAAATATGTGAAGTTTTATTTTCCACGGTTTTGCATATTTAGAGGTTTTTTATCCTATTTGGCATATTTATGCATATTTCCGTTTTGCCGGGCATATAATTCGTAATTTTTAAAATCCTAATCGTACTGTTACATTGATGTGCATTTTTTTACGGAAATCCTACGAAAAATCAATATTTTACGAAAAACAGAAAATGCGATCGTTTATGATATTATATTATGCGAAACGTTTGGGAATTCGGTCGCAACATAAAATTAATAAAAATGAAATGCTATTGTAGTCTTTACTTCATTCAGTCTATACGTGCATTTTAACACTAAGCAAAGGAAAATGTTAGTAAGACTAAAAATTGAAATCGTCTTTTCTTCTGGATAATTCTTGATTTTTAACAGTTTAAAAATAGTTTCTTGGATTTCGGAGACTGTAATTGTGACGTGTGTCGTGTATGCGCGTAAGTTATAGTTTGACAATGGCTATATCCAACAATAATATTTCACGCGTTCGTATTTATTTATTAACTTCGTTTTGCAATAATTATCTAACATGCCGAAAGAAACCCCGTTTTCAGCCTATAAACTAAAACAATTGGTCATTGATTACGCCCGTAAACGACAAAGACCCCAGCGGCTCTAAGGCCAACGCGTGACCACGGCCGTAATATGTTACAGACGTATAGCGATAAGTCCTAGCACTCAGCCAGCGTATTCCGTGTCGGGGATCTGATCGCCGGACACTTGGGCTATCGACGGGCCACGTTCCTTGGGCTCAGCCGTCGGGTGTAGGGTCGGACGGAGGAAGGGCTTAGGCCGCTTGGAGACGATCCCTCTCTGCCACACTGGCTTTTACGTATAGTTAGTTACGTTAATTACGCGCTAGTTAACGCGCTGTGCGTCGCGTCGGCTGTAAGGAATGTAGTTATTGATTTATCCTTTTTTTGTATTTCGCCTTTATACCTGTTGAGGAGACGAGTCCGTCGATCGCATTGGCTGCGATCCTTCACACGATTCGCGGCGGGTCTTGCAGGTATCAGACACAAAATAGACCGAGTTCAAGTGTTCCTTGTCAACCGTCGAGGGCCACATGACACTCGTGAACCGTAAAAATAAAATAACAATATGGTGTTTACAGTCAATAGGCACTAGCAGATCAGCGATGTATAATAGGTAACCACTATTATTTCGAAACAATCGTAATAGCCGTAGTAAAAGCGCGTCGAGTGCAGAAAACATAATGGTCTTTAAAACGACCAAAGTCTGAAAACAATTAAACAATTAATGGTCTTCGTTAAGAGAGAAAAAAAATACCATTATTCCACATAATTTACATTTATAATGTATGACATGTTTATACATGTTCTAGACTTATTATAATATAGAAAGTTAATATCGGGTAATTACATGTAAGTACCATGTACAGATAATATATGTAATTCAAATGTTAGTGAATAGAGTTATACGGAGGTTGTTTTTTTTTTTTTTTAACAAAATGAAATGATTTTAGAATTAGTAGATAAGTAGACCAAATAAAGATTCCAGATCGTTACGTATTATGAAATAAAAACTTTTCTTCTATTTTTTTTTTCTAAACAACGTATAGTTAAATATATCTTAAACACAATAACTCATTCATGGCAGTGAATAAATTATATTTATTTAAAAGTTAGTAAAATATATCGTATGAACAAGTGAACTTAGATTATTATGTCCACGTATAAGTAACTAATTCAAGTTTTATGAGAATAAAAAACTAAACGCTTCTTTACAATTTAGAATATTTTAGAGTATTATTATTATATCTTATTAATTTTTTTTATTTTAGTTTCTCATTTTTCTAAAATTTGTTTTTATTACTACCCCCCGCCCCCTCCCTCACATGAATAGACTAAATTAAATATTTTATATTCACTAAAAAAAAATATCGTAAAAAAAACTATTTTATTTTAACATTTTTTAGCGTTCCATTAATCGTATTATAATATATTAACATATATTATACGCACCAAGTATAATTATTTGATACAAAATTATTTGAAACAATCCTACTAAGAAATTTGAGGTAATTCTATCGTTTTGAACGGAATAGTGAAGATTTGTTAGCAATGCAGTTCATACAATTTTAAAAATGATAAAACGATCAAACAATGTTGATATATTATTATATCGTCGATATACTGATCGGAGCAATCTTTCTGATCATAATCGTGTTCACAGATACAAAAAAAAATTTAAAAAACTGACGGTAGAACCATACTTTCCTCGTTTCACTGAACATCCAAAAATGAATAAAATAGAACAATAATGTAATCTATAATACGCTAAATTCTTATAAATTGTTATGCGCTAACCCCAAAAAATTAATATTATTCAGTATATATTTTATTACTGACACAGCGCATATTGTGAAGAAAACTATTAATTATTTGATGGAGTTGAATATACCTATATAGTATACATTTTGTAAATTTAGTTCGCGGGTGGTATATGTGCGCTTTACTAAAAGTAATAATGAGTTTGGGGGGTTTGTGTGTGTATACGTCGGCAAAGCGTGAAACCCGCGAACATTCCACCAACTACGTACGCATTATGCTTAATTTTTTAAACTTCTAATTTATCTCTCGTGACTTTAACTCCTAATTACAAATTAAGGGTTTCTCAGGAGTTTGTTCGCCGCGTAACTCGAGTAGCTTATTTATTGTGGTCTCTTTGAGAAACACAGCTCTCGTGTAAATATTTGTTCACTCCTGTGGTTTGTATGGACCGGCAAAACTTTTTTCGTCCACGCGGAGAAAGTTTCCGAAACGCAGTGATATTGTTTTCAGAAATAAAAGAAGATGTTGATGTCCCTCAAGGGTCACATTTGTTGCGGGGGTATTTTCGTCCTGGCTACCAGCTTTGTTATGGCTACCTACACACACATATATATATATTGTATTATATAAGTGTATGTATATGTGCACGTAATGCAGAGTAAGGAAGGGGAGGGGGAGACTTGGGACTTGGGACTTGAGAACATGATAGAAATCGATCTCTCTAAAGCATGTAGTGGTTAGGTACACTCATCGTCATCGAGTTCTTCCACCGCGGTGTGACGTATTTACGTCTAAAATGTAAATGTAATTGTTAAACGCATCGCAGACCAAGTTTTCGAAAAAAAAAAAAAAAATTAGACAATACTCGTATGTAAATTCTATACCGGTCCATCTGTCTATTTTTCGTGACTATCAGTCTTCCGGGTTTGGGATTTTAAAGGCGCTGTACAACTACTGAAAGTTGTCGACTATAGGCTGTGTACGGGCACTTTACTATGGTACAACACTTACCCGATCGAATTTCAAGGGTTCGAACATCAGGCAAAGCTGGGGAAGCCAACATTCTGCGATGGTATGCACTTGGACTTGGACTTGAAGAACAATAGTAAGATGTTCTGTCGATTTCCGGTACACGTTTAGCGAACGCAGCCCAGTTCACGCAGGATTGGGTGGTAAGTTTAACTTCGTGTTTATAGTTTTCATAAAAGAAAAATAACCTAATACCATTTAAATCACATATATTGTACAACAGTGATTATTGGTAAGGTAAGTTTTGTGTTCGATTGTATTTTGGGGCCATTTGAGTCTTATAGGATCGCCGAATCAATGGCCAATTACAGTAATTCGAGTTACCACTATTTCACAGATAGATCGATATTTCCAATTTGTTTGGCTGAACTATGGAAATATTATTGGATCAATATTGATAAGTGGGGGACGTTGATATCGCTGGGATTCATGCTAAAATTCAATCATTCCGCACATTCACCCTCGTCGAGTGAAAAGTATACAAACGAGTAGAACAGTGGTTCTTCACCGGTGTTCCGTGGACTTGGTATAAGTGTTTCGCCAAAATTTTAAAATCGGTGGAAAAATTTTTTTTAAATTTAAATTTTATTTAATTTATAAAATAATCTATCTAATTATTCTAATTAGAAGTTAATTTGTAACGACCATTTTAATAACAAAATGGACAAATTTCTTAAACGAAAACATGATTCTGGTACTGATAATGCAAGTACAAATACAAGCAATATCAATGATGATACTTTCAATAATGAGAATAAAATAAAAAAGGTCAATAGACAATATTGCAATGATTATTTAAATTTTGGGTTCTCTTATGTTTACGAAAATGATTGTCAAATTCCCCTTTGTGTGCTTTGTGGAGAAAAGTTGTTTAATAGCGCAAAAATCATCGGGTACAAATATCTCATACAAAGTATTCAATTTCAAATTTTTAAATTTTTTTTAACTTTTTTTATCATTTTATTATTTTTTAGTGACTAACACTAACCTAACATGTATGGCATGCAAACAATTGTATGCTATACATTCATTGTTTAATATATTAAAAAATTAAAAAATGTATATATTACTATGTTATTTTACGGTTGTGTTCCGCGAAAATCTTATAAAATGTTAAGCGTTCCGTCATTCGAAAAAGGTTAAGAACTACTGGAATAGAATATTGCACCGTTTCCCTAACAACGAATATGGTTGTCATAGTAAAACCGTAGTGAATTTTGTTTAAACATTTTAATTAGAGCCGGATTTAAAAGCCGGGCCGCGAGGCGGGTTCAAGACCCCCTGCTCTATACTCTATAATCAATACGTGTATAATAAATTGGACTAAAATTAGGTCCTGTAACTATAACATACTAAAGGCTAAATAAAGAAAAAAAAAAAAAAACTATAACATATGGATATATACATCTCTTCTCAGTTCTCAACATTATCTGAGTTATTATAACTGTTTATTTCTGTCAATTATTTGATTGTATTTTTTGGTTCACACAAATTGTAAGAGTCATGTTTTTATTCAAAATATATTTAAAACAATAGATTCAATTTATTCGTCGTAAACCTAGCTGATGCAACTTTCGTACTTCTTTTAATTATCAAAATATAGTATTGAATGTAAAATTTAAAAGCATTCAAAGCACCAAGCATCAATGTATTGCACATATAGGATAGGTAATAATTACTACTAATACAACGCATAATAATATTGTAATATTGATGGATGTATAGGTACATGATAAATGATCTATGCCCGTAGTAATTACGGCGTTGTTTGTGCCAATAACGTATATTGAATAACGTTGCGTAGGTGATGATTTAATAATATTTTAATATTAAATGTGAAATCGTAGGATACGATGTCATAATAATGTTATACGTGGTGGGCACGTCATGTTATAAATAATATAATTTATACGGTAAACAATGTACCTACTTACTCGTGTATACACGCATCACATTAAAATATATAATCGATTATACGCTCGTGTATGGTCGGAAAACGTTGGCGAGGAACAATGGAGCACGTCATGTCAAACGTTTCAAAACTCAAACCGTACACAAAAATAATGGTCACACGTGATAAGAACAAAAACGATAATCGTTTTACGCGTGCGTTCGAATAATACACTTGCGGAGGTACTATGATTTTTCAAGACGAAGCTTGAGCATTGATGGAATCGATAGTTTTCTACGAATTCTTAAATTCATCATAAGTACAGTGGTCTAAAATAGTACACGATAAAAAGATACAAATAAGTTCGTCACGCCGTGGTCACCGCGCAGTACATTTCGATACAGAAAAGGTATTCAATAGAAAAATGTCCGCTTTCCATAGGGGTATATCCACTACAATATGTCAACATGTGGTCATCCGTCGTCCTGCAGCACGTACACGAAAATCGTATTTGATATTTCGTCGTCTGCCGCTAAACATAATAGCATTTGGATTCGCACAGTCTCTATCATAATGGTAATAGCTGTTTGTTCGTGAAACCGCACGCCCGGGTGTAAATCGGATTCACTTACAGCTTTAGGTTCGAGTTACGGTGGCTCTCAACTGCTGCAGCGGTATCGTACAATCGCACGAAATGTAATACACAAACGCTCGAACACAATTATTATTCGTTTGCTTCAAGTGTTTTCCGCAGCGGTAACGATTGCGTGAAACAAATTATCGAACAACGATCGCCGCAGTGGGTATAACGTGCGGCGTGATATCGTATATAACGTATATACTGGTGCGTTGAACTGAAATGTGGAAGAAAACTCGTTTTTTTTTTTTTTTTTTACCCATATAATATAATATATACTCGCGGCCGAACGCGTCTCGCGCTTAGTATACGTATAAAATATAATACAAGCCCCCGGAGGTAGTAGTAGCAGAATGAAAAAAACCGACTTTGGGAGAAGGAAAAAAAAAACACTCGGTTTCTGACACCGCGGTAAGACCGTATCGTCTTCCGTTTCGCGGCCATGTTGCATCGCGCGCCGTCTCGGCGGTTAATTTTCACGGACAAATCCATTTTCTTTTTTATCGTTATTATCATCGCCGTGGCAGTACACGCACGCATCGCGTTGTACAATATTTCCGCGGAGGGCACGCGGTGTAGAAGTTCATTCGCATCCTGCCCCTCACCACAGGTTCAACGACCAAACGCGGCTTCGGCGATTCTCCTCTCGCCGCGTGATCACCCCCCCCCCACTCCCCTCCCCATTTGGAGTTCCAATCGGTCGACGGCGAGACCTTGCCTGAGACCACCTCTCCTATGCCCGTCGTCTTGTTCGCGCGCACGTACGACCGCGGTGTTTCGAACGTTATCGTACACTATCCGCAGGACTGGTTGAATACCCTTTGGACGCGCGGAGGCGGCGACGATCGGGCGCGCGCGCGGTCCCCACCGTGAAAGCAGCGCGGCGAGCCGGGACGGTGGAAATCCAGAAGGCGCGCGTAGCCGAAGAAAAAGTAAAAGGAACGCCAACGATCGACGCGACGCCTTCCGCACAGCAGGTCCTTATTGGACGGTCGCGGCCCCGCGCCGGCTCTACGACGTCGCCATGTTGGCCGGCAGCGGACTCGTGGGGGAGAACCGGGCCGTCGAGGACCCCCTCCCGGCCGGACCGGTCCTTTCGCGCGCGTGGCTGCCACTTCCACCGAACGAACCGTCGCGACCAATTATTACGCCGAGCACGAAATCTCGAGGCGAGTCACGTCACCGCGGCGAGAACGGGAAAAAAAATATAGAACACGTCGACCGCCGCCGCCGGTAGCCGCCACCGCCAGGCAGCGCAGGCCCGTAGCCAGATCAATTATTCAGGAGGGACAAATCGAGTTGTAGTGGGGCCAATATAAAAAACCTATATTATAACTAATTTTATTTTTACAAATTAATTACAATGTTCGACATTTATGATTAAAAAATAATATAAATAGTATTAACATAAGAATAGTTTTAGAATTTGCTTTTACAAAATGTTTTTTTATTCATTTTTATTGGAGTCTTATAATTTATAAATTAATATAGCTGTAGTTTTCTATTATTTTGGTTGTTGAAATCCATTAGCAAGTCTTCTATATAATAGAATGTAATGACATAAAATGTAATAATATTTACTCGTATACTGCAATAATTCGGTTGTGAAGACGTGAAAACAGTTCATGATAAAATATAAAAAAGCGATAAAATTGTCGTAATCTATCGTTACTCATCGCTCATACATCATTAGGTACCCATACACGAGAGGATTTTATGACGGATTTGGTGTCTGGTGGATTAAATCCCCTAAAATGTCCTATCGTGTGTGGAGTTCTAGGATTAAGTCCGTCTAGTATAAAAATCCAGCAGATTTAAACCGACGGATCAAGTCTCTCGCTTCTCCACACACTAAGAGCCTGGATCCGGCGGACCTTGACAAGAATTTTTCTTTTATCAATATCATTATTATCATACAATAGCTGTAATCGGTTGTATACATCCGCAGATCTTTCAGAACGTCTTGAAAGACCAGAGGACTAGGTCCTCAGTACAAAAATCAACGGATTTCCTCCATTAACTAGCGGACTTAGCCAACTGGTCGATTCGCTCCGCGAAAAGTAGCGGACTTTTATTTTCACGTTAGTGGACACACCTTAGGATTTAGTTCAACGGACCAAATCCATCGAGGACCTAAGGCCAAATCCGTCATAAAATTCTCTCGTGTATGGGTACCTATTATCCCCTACAATCGAACTTTAATCTCGGTTATATTTATAAAATTATCGTACGATTACCACCATAACCAACTCACATTTAAAATATCACTTATTGATATACTCTTTTTTTCAATATATATTAATCTATTCGGAAATCACCGTCTTCAGATAAAAAAATGCTAGGGGGGAAACGATCGGGTCTAGGGGAGCAATGCCCCCTTTTGCCCCCCCCCCGTGGCTACGGGTATGCGGCAGCGTATTCGAATACATAACTTCCGTACACATATTATACATGTTACGGATAATGTACCAATCACCCGGGTAATGTGAACACTGCCCGTGCCTGTATACCTTTGAGTGGATAAAGCGGTGTGATAAAATAAATTACGACGAAATATCAATTAAACTCAACAGATGTAATATTTAAGTATATTACGACGCAGAACGTGCGCACTGATATTGTTTAATCTCTAATGCACAATCCTTTTCCGGTGGTCGGGGTTTTAGAAAATGTCAGTGTAAAAGTGTAAATGTTTAACAAATAATAAGCGTAAACGTAAATCTGGGAGGTCCTTTGCAACTCCAAACGTCACCCACATTTGAACTGTACCAACAAATAACTGTGTATATTTAATTTTTTTTTTCGGATTAATATCATTTTGTTTTTTTTTTACTTCTCACTTTATCCACAGCACACCGGATAATGTACACATATTTGTGGTAAATAATGTACATACTATACCGTTCATATGGATAAGTTATGCATTACCCGGGTTATGTAAGATGACCATATTATGTCCGGCTTATAACGGGATCGTCTCGTTTTTAATCATCATGTCCCTTTGTCCCAATAAACTTCGAACAGGACCCTTTTTATTCAGTTTTTAGCAGATGGTCCTGTCTTTATCCTGTTATTTCCATATTATTTAATTATCAATAAAAAAGTTTAATATTACAACTAGCAGTTTCCAAAACTGTTGAAATATATTCAGCTTTTGAATACCGCGTGCCGAGGACGCGGAAATTCACAGTGCACCTACAGCCATAATAATAGCGCTATATAGATGCAGGAGTTCGGTTTTATTTGCCCCTACGTCTGCACGACGATCGAAAAGTTATCAAACCGTAGACGCGATTTGTTCGTGTATTTATATTCGCGCGTGTAGATTATCCGATGTCCTGCAGTGGCTTGAATGAAAATCGAATTATTCCGATGAACATAACTTCGTTTCGACGCCTAATTAGTATGTCCGTTAAATCGAATGCGAATAATAATTAATGCGTACCGCGATAAGGGTAAACACATTTTTGGCCTAATCGTATTTCCGTTTGTTACGCACGTGTAAGACTATTACGTACACGTGGTGTACATGTTTCGTTGTCAAAAGTAAGAAATAGAATTTACATTATCAAAGCTTTAGGCGTATATTCAAATGCATTATTGATCATAATATGCCTTGATAGGGCCAAATTATATAGGTGCACTGGTGTGTATTATTAATACCATATGTGTTGCACTTGCATACAGGCTATATTGACCTTACGCTACAAGTGACTACTATGCGGATAAATAACATTCTCATGCCGTTTTATTCTTCCGCCGAGAAAGCTATGACCGTAACTTTTGATTATATACCGTTTTATAAGAACTGTAAGTGAACTATTGAAAAATAATTATTATGAAAAAGTTCACAATGTTCACTTTGGCAACCGGCATTATTTTTTATTGGAGTAATTACTTATTTGATATACCTTCTAAGATACATGAAATACATTTTTATTTAAACTTAAATTTTCTTTTACAATTTCAGTAAAATATGTACGATAAGCTTATATTATATATTATTTAATTTATATTATGTTTAGTATATCTATGAAAGTATTTCATTCATTTGGATAGAAAGACAAAGTATTTAACTTAAATCTGATAATCTCGAAATAATTCCACTTATAGATTCTAAATGTTTTTTCTGATATACTTCTTATGTATAAAGTATACTGAAATTTGAGAAATCCCTCTTTTAAGTTTTTTTTATTTTGTTTGTCGATTGTAGAATTACATTTATCTTCATTGTTTGCTATATAAATCTTAAAGGCGTGATTATAGATTTCGTTAATTTAATATACTTTATCAATATATCATAAGTCATAACATTATTTCTTTCGCTTTAAAAAATTATGAGATATCGAAGGTTGTGTAAAAGAATTTACTGATTTTTGAATTTTTCGTTTTATGTGTGTGAATGAATAGGTATAATATAAATCAAATAGTTTTTGCTTAAGTATAAAGTTTTAAAAATGTAAGACGGATAATCGTTTTTAAAAAGAAACCACTAAACCTTTTTGAATCACAACATAATAGTACGTACCTATCACTATATAGTTTTAGAAATTGATTCTTACAAGTTCATCGTATACGTTACATGAAAAAAGTTGCGATCAATATTATCCAAATGATAGGTGTACTAGAAAAGTTTGGAGCTATCGAAATTCGGTTGGTAAAAAAAAATAATAAATACGTATACGGATTATATGTATTGATAAAAACTCTTCGATGTATATTTATGTATTACTATGATTAACCTGAAATATGAAAAAACATTGTAACGACAGATAGATTTTCTCAGAATCAGAATCGAAATCTAGATCAAGTTTTCTATTTTGACCTTAAATGTAAAATGTAGCGTTAAAGTGCATAAATAAAGATCCGTTATTCCAATTATATATGTGATTGTAATACATTTTAATGAAGACAATCTCTTTTTTTGTGATGTTCTGTGCGTTACAAATTTCAGAAGTGTATGTAGCTATAAACTGTAATTTACCTACATGTCATACATCATAATTGTATGCATTGTATGTATATTGTACACAGCCAGTGGTGCATTTAAACGTTGTACGCCTAGCTATATTCACTATGATACTATTTGGCTAACAGCAAACATGAAATTGCGACAAAATTCAAGCCCTAACTACTTATAATATTCTATCGATTGTAATATGTTTAATATATTTTTATGATTGGTCGTAGGCTTTTAGCATTAGTATCTTCCATCCCTATTAAACTATATAGAAATGCGTTTTTGAAATATTAAGTCTATTGAGCATCAATATAGACCCTGCGTACATCCATAACTTCACAAGTACTTGGTCATGTATTATATTATATTATAATTACCCACGTGTTATGATATAATATCATACTGGTTAGTAATAATATGAACGCAAATTCAAAGTGATATAATAATCATCGTGAATCGATCAATACCTATATTTCAATTCAACTATTATCTGGTTCGATTAAGAACATAATACGAGTGTAGATTTCTAATAATTTATTCAACAAATGTTATTGCACTACGTAGTCATTGTTTTAATAATTTTATACGACTTTCTATTTACATATTCACGTGAACAGCACCGCGTGTATATGCATTATATAATAATAATCAATACGTATAATACTACCCCGTTCGTGTCAACGCGTTCTTGTGCAATTAATTTTTTTTTTACAAAAACAATACAAACGTTTTTTAACTCCACCACTTTATAATATGTTATAATGTTGATTATTTTTTCATGTTCGAGTGTAATATGTTTATAATATAAAAAAATTAAAACGTTTTTAATTTCAAAATCAATCGGCTTACATCGGTTACCACGTGTACGTTAAACATATAATTATCGTTACTTTTAAAATATTCCACGAATGATCATCATATCCTCTATTAACCGTATAATATTGTGCGCACGTAAACTAAATACAATAATGGATTAGTTCCTGATATTATTAGTAATCCTAATAGCTACATAATATAATATGAAATGTACGTGTACTGCACGCACTACTCGGATACTATCATATAATGTTACGTTTATTTCAATGCGTTCACGAATATAAACTAAAACCATAACGCATAGTATAATGTGTAATCGTATACACCTACCGGCCTCGCGTGTAGGTCATAATAATTATATTGTACTCAAAAATAATATTCTACAGTCTTAGCATGTGCGTATACGTTCATAAGACTTTGTTTTCAAATTGTACCATTAATGGGAAATTGTATGACGTGATATATATTATTTTTAAAAATATGACCGACAGAAAAATGTATCAGTGCACGATCACGATTATAATTACTCCGTTGTTCTAAACATCACACCGACACACAATAATTATTGCACTAATCCGCTTGAGAGTTTTCTGTGTGAATAGCAATATTAATGTAACGCAGTATTAGAGCTGTTGCGTGGCAGTTTCACGCGATTGCCTTAAAGCAAAGAAAAAACTTCTCGATACCGTTTGTGGCCATCTCCTGCTTTTAGTGACTGATGGAATCATCTAGTTTTTGAAGTCGAACTTGCAGACCAGAGTCAAATTTAAAGCAACATTTGCAAGCTCTTACCGAACCGAACTCTTCGAGTACCAGGGTTTTCGTACAAATGATAAGTCATATCCTTGATAAAAATTTAATTTAATTAAACGTACTCTCTTTCAGTTAATATGATCTCGTAAGATAATAAAAGCAATAATAAACGTATATAATATATAGAAAAACAGTTTTTCCAATTGAAGTTTTAAAATTTGAATTAATATGCTGTTTTTAAGTGTGGTTCGAATACATTTTTAAAGTGAGTTCAATTTCTTAACCATATCACACGAATACCGCACTCGTACAGTGTGACCCATCAGTAGGGGAGGGGGTTTTGTTTTTAATCGATTTACCTTTTCGTCTCTTCTATATCTTTTGAATAAAGTATGCACTTAAGTGCACCAGATACCTATAGGCCCTACACGATGTTGGATGCAATCAAGTAACACGATGGACAAATAAAGAACTACATTGTGCCGATGTTTATATAAACATGTAGAATCAATAATTATTTATTTTGTTTTTATTTGTATGGGTCAAAATCAATAAATATTTTAAGGAATTACATCCTTCACCAGGAACGACACCAAAATTATGAAGCGGTGTACTTTGCGGGAGAAAAAGCATTATTTATTCGTCCTAAATGCGTTATCGTTAGACTGTATATTATGATATATGTACACTACAATATTAGTTATAAAGTATTTATAAGCAATGGAAGTATTATGTACAATCCCACGATATATTATACCTGTGCTGCACAACATTTGAACGGCTTAATCGTCAGAGATGGCATATGTACGTAATACAAAAATTAAAATATACATAATATATAATATGTGACCGAGTATATATATTGCCATACGCGATAAATCGCCTGTCGGCAGCCCGATTTTTCTCACCCCTATAATGACCGTATTTTGCGATCGAAAATTTGTAAAATTAACCCGATCACGGTTGTACGTATATCGGGTGTCAACTCCGTGATGATACAGTTCTTTCGATTTGGGGTTGCTCATATTTTGCTATACAATAATAAAAAAAGTATTACCGCGGTTCAACGTTTTTTGCTTTCCATTTGTCGACGAACGAATCAATACCGATAATTTGCTCGTGCGAAAAAAATGTGTGCGGTTCATATTCGAAGTAGCGATCAACGTTGCAAACGAATGTAGTGAATCAAGTTGGTTTTACCGTGTAACGTTAACTATCCATAGCAATGTTGCTGACGAACACCAGACTTCGACAAATAGATTTGCCACCCCCTGAGCATAACCGCATCTCGGTTCAGTCGATTCCTACTCGGCCGGTCGAAAGGGAACAATTGCTGACACTAAACATATAAAATAACGAACCAATTGAAACCTATTTAGTTTGGTTACGATTTGGCTTAAGTTTTTACAAAATATATAAAAATGTACGAATATTTTATAGAAAAAAAAAAAAAAATGGACCCAGAACATACATGTACGTTTTGGGGAAAAAATAAAATGGACTCAGAACATACATGTACGTTTTGGGAAAAAATAAAATGGACTCAGAACATACATGTACGTTTTGAGAAAAAATGTGAGCACGGTAACACAGTCTTGTCGATGTAGAAATCACCTATCGAAAAAGTAACAATATCAGTGTAAAAAAAAAATGGACTCAGAACATACATGTACGTTTTGAGAAAAAATGTGAGCACGGTAACACAATTTTGCCGATGTAGAAATCGCCTATCGAAAAAGTGACAATCTCCCTGTAAAAAAAAAAAAAATGGACTCAGAACATACAAATCCCTACTACTCGGGTCCGAAACCGCTAGTCGTTCGCGTTTTATAATGTTACACAGACGTCCGCCACCGTCAACACTCTTCCCGTACAGTAGCGGCGGTCGCCGGGACCGGATTCACGCCGTATGAACGCACTGCAGTCGGCACGTGCTCTAATACAGAGAGAATATAACGCGCATATCCAGGCGAATACAACTAAACAGGCTTAACCGAACGTTTCCTCTGACGACGTTGCGCCGTTTCAAGTTGTTTCCCAACACGTCGTGTTACGGCGTTACGGACGACTCAAGCTGTCGGTTCGATGTGACCGAGCGACTGCTGTTGATATCAGTGTTGTTATTCACACGTGATTAGAAATCGAAAAAGGATCGCACTGATAAAATATTGTGAGGCAAACTATGTATGTTTTATGTAAGCGCGTTTTACATCTTTCAAACAGTCGGTCGTGGGACGGTTAGTTGTCGACGTACATCTTACGGCATGACGATTTTTTTAATCGCACGTGCACATTTCACTTGACTTATCACATTTATCGTTTTAGAGTGTTGGATTATATTTCGCAGGACGTCACGCGTGTTTTTTCGTTTAAATAATATCTTTGAAATGCAACGCAAACTGTTGTACGCGACATTAACCTGAGGCATTTCTGTTATGTGCGCACGTGCGTACGTTATTCATGTATGATCGGCACCAACACGTAACGTAGGAATTTCTTGAACGGGTCGAACGGGAAACGATCAACGCTCTAGCTGTACCATTTAGTTTAGGCGTTTTTCGTGTACCTACCCAGTTTCCGACAGCACCGTTTCTGCAGGTTTGTTCTAAATACTCCCCCGGGACGTCTTGTTGCTCTTGCGGATAAGGTCCCTTTGCGCACCCTCGGATGCGTCACCTTTGCGACGGCACTTTTTAACGCGCCTAGTTCTTTCTTATTTTTTCGCAGAGCCGTGTGCCAAACACTCCTGCGGACCTTTTCGACTTTGCGTACAAGCTCGTTGGACAAGAGGAGGGAAACGTTGGACGCCGCGATGGACGAATTTCGGACATTCCACTTCCACAGCGAACAAATCTCATCAACCCTCGTCGTCTCGCATCATTCCGCAGTCGCGTTTTTCCTCAAGCCTAAGATCGCGGGATCGGTCTTTCTACTAGTGCGGAAATTCATGACATTATACGAGATACATTGTCGCGTGTTCTGGTCGCACTAATAAACTGTGATACCGTGCACTCAGTACCTATTTGCTGTGTACTCGGAGTACCTATATTTACTAAAATATACTCGTATCATACGTATTTCGCTAAAATTCTATTTTTTTTTTTTTTCATTTGTCAGTCTTAGCGGTGTAGAGAAATGTTTTCGTATGACGGTACGGCCTAATCGTAAAACGTCATCATTGTACCCGATGATAGTACAATATTTGCTTATTGGTACTTCGCACTTCCTTTTTCCGTTTCAAATTTTAGTGACTGCTCCGGGAACGCAACCGTAGTTCTCAACGCATTCTCTTGACGCGCACCGTAAACCAATCGTTGCGCACCAGTAGATCGCGTTGCAGTATACCGTTGACCGCGTTTTCGAAACCGACGACGATATTATTATTACATAATTTGATAATAAAATGTTATGTTCCGCAGAGTTTCGCCCTATAACGTATTTTTGTCAGTTTTATCGCCCACCAGTGGTGTATCGGCTAGCGCTGTGATAAAATAAAAATGTTTAATAAAAATATAATAAAAAACAACAAACAAACAAACAAATATATGACGACACATTGAATTACACAATAATTGTACACGATATTTAAAATCTTTGGTACAACATAATGGGTCGAACGGATTATTTTTACGTCGTGATGTTTACTCGGTGATCGAGGGGAGGAAACAAATCCCTCAATGTCGCCCCTAGTCTTGCCTATGATAGCTAAAAGCAACCAGCACCAAGCTGGTTAAAATCTACACGAAAACGGAACGGAGTCCTATGGACAAACTGGACAAGCGGTATGATTGTCCGTACCAAACGGACGTAAAATATGGTTTGAGGTAAGAACCTTTGTTCACCGATACAAGTATCACGTCGTGACAACAATGTATGTGGCTTGGTTCGGTATAATTTGAGTGCTAACTATCGTTAGACACAAGAAGAACGGAAACAATTGACTCGATACTACAGTAGCTATACGATAGGAATTTTTTTAAATTTCGAATGTATGACCACGTAGTCAACGTTATAACTGTTATTTGCCCATTAAGTCACACTGTACGGTCCACCGCGATTCGGGTGGGTCGACGGTTGAAATTTGAAAGTTTGCTACGCCGACTTACATATAAGGTGTCTGCAGGTCGAAGTCGGAGTTCGTATACGTTCCGATGGATTTGTGAGAAAGAGTACTCCGATGGCGATCGCGCGTTCTTTAACAGTCGGTATACTTAGCGATATTTAACACATTTCTGCGTTCTGTTTTGTGAAAAATCATTTTTCCCAGACTAAGAAACCGCAAAATTTACTCCAGGATGACGAGCGTTTAAATACGCTTAAATAATATAAGTTGTCGATAGATTAATACCGCGGTGTGACTACAGTAGAGCCTCGGTTATCCGAACCTCCGTTATACGAACTCTCAATTATCCGAACTACTATTTACTAGCGAACGTTTACGAGACTGGGCCGCAGAAAAGCGCGTCGCAGCTTGTCGTCAAATGAAAATGAACAATTTGAATATCATTGTCACATATGTTCTATGTATACTTTGTGATGGTATATTTATAAACGTACACAATGTTATTCTAATATATTTATTGCAATACCTAATAATAATAATAATAATAATAATAATAATAATAAATATGTAATACATAATAATATATAATATTATATTTGAAAAAAAAAAAAAAAAAAAAATTTTTTTAAACAATTTACAGCATCCGAACTCGGTGCGGTCCCAGTTCGTTCAGATAATCGAGGTTCTATTGTATGTGAGAATTGATCACGGTCCCGATACTATATTAACAGAGTGTGATCATAAAATGTGATGTCCCACTCGTCTTCGTATCGGCTTCATTGGTACAAAGATATTAATGCTATTACATCCCATAGACTTATATAGTGCCTGTGTACGCACAACACGTACGAGTAAAACGCACCCGTGACCAACGATTGTCACAGTAAATTTACTGTTAAGCCATATACTATAGTCAATATTTTAGTACGCAAACCGATTCTGATTTTGTTAAAATATTTACATAACATTTACTATGATTTTACCATGAATTCGCTGAGACAACTTACCAAACCATTGTTCGCGAAACCGTGCGTCTTGCTCGGTTGTACTTTTCGCTCGACGAGTGTGACATCCGGGACATCACATTTCGGACAACATTTTACCATCACCCTAAGAGATAAGACGTAATATTATCCCTTTGTCGAAACAAGCGCAAACCCAGTTTTAAAATATTACACGCATATATATATATAGTTCTACAACTTAACACGTCTTGGAAAAAATGAACGCAATTCTTATAGCTTGTTATGATCCATATATGATGATATGCATATGCTGGATTATATCGCGAAAAGAATATGTAAGTGGTGAACCCGAGAAACTTGAGCTGTTGAAAAAATGTTAAAACTATATTGATTGCATTAAAAAAAAAAAAGGCATATTATTATTCATTATTTAATTTTGGACCTGTAGAGCAACAACAGTATTATTCTACTGTAATGATAAGATTCAAACTTCAGAATATTACAATAAGTGCCTAGAGGTTTTTTTTTTTTGAATAAGAAGAAAGTGGAACCCGGACGGACTCTTATCACACCTGATTTATACAAATATAAATATATTAAATATACTTTGTTGATAATTTATTACGATTCAACTGCTCATAATCTACAAATAACATACCCACCAGTATTTTAAAAATGTACAGTGCACACATTTCAAGTTATAGAATCGATAGTAACATAGAAATCGGTGATCAGCTGTCCAGATCATTGTCGACTTTAATATTATTACAATCCAACAGTGATTGAATAATGTCACAAAATATTTTAAGCCTAAGAAAAGTATACACCTATCCAATTAATTAAACAGTTTTTCTTTTCAATGTTAAACATAATAATATGGTCATACTGTACAGGGTGCGGTACAACAACCGCGGTTTGATAGTTTAAAATGTAAACACGCGTGTGTTCGTACGACGTGTTCAGTCGCACTAATGTTTCGGTTATTTTTGCGCACTGACGGCGACATAACGTTTAATAGTAATATATTTTGTTTATTTTAACGGTTTTCTTAATATCAATTGCAAAATAAACACGGATGCACCAATCATCTTAAGTCTTATGCGTATAAATTTGAAAACATCGGACACCACGAATCCGTTTTAAAGGGAAACAAATACTGCAGTAAACCGTTCAACCGTTGGCCCGATCCATCCCCCTTGACGATTCGGCGGGGCTCAACGTATTAAATCGTGCTCGGCCGACGAATCGGTGCATCGGGGCCCGCGGGTTTTCGCGATAATTCACGGCGAGTGCAACACGTTTTGTACGTTTCGTATCAGCGCGCACCTGTAAGTGTAGGTACCGCGGTCTAAAGTCTAAACGCTCCGTGCCTACACGTTCGTACCGGTCAACCGGAAACGCTTTTCGCACGAAGGTCGATCCGAGCGACGCAAACGGGAACGCACAGAATAACCCATAAAAATTATAATCCGTGTACCCCGTTCCCTCCCATATATACGCGTATATTGCTATTATTCTTTGCAGTACACCTATATTTGGGTGTTGAACTCCCACCGTCGATTGAGCGCGCGCGTGACCTCCCTCGGACGACGGAAAATCGTATACGTTTTCCCCCTGTCGAATTCCGCACGGACCGGCCAGGCGATATTACGCGTTATGATACGGCGTTTGTGGTATGTGCCAACTAGGCCAACATTTAATTATTATAGAAATCAGTAGGATTGGCCAGTGAAGCAAATGAGCTGAGGTAGCGTAATGTAAATCAATACTTAAGACAGCCGATCGGACGAGACCGGGGCAGAGTGTGTGTGTGTGTGTTTCGGTTGAAGCACGTATGTGTAGAGACTACGACGCCACGCTTTATTTTTGTGTTTAATTAAAATTGGCCTTTTGGTGTGAATTATTGTTTTGTTTTGAAAACCCATCAACTCTTAATAATTGAACTAATATCTATTGGCTTTGATTACTGAAGAGAGGATGGAGCGATACCCACGAAAGTGCGGTATACGACACGTTATTGCGACAATAATCATCGATCCGGACGCGCCGTCCCCGTTTCGTTTTCGCAGCGGACGATAATCGTTGCCGGAAACCTACGCGGCCGAAGGTGACGAGAAGGACTACCGCGACGACTGCTGGCTATACGCGTCCTTTTCTCTCTTCGCGTACTTATATATAATGTAATGCAGGTGCGTTGGACAACGCTGCCGATAAAATCGTTCGAAGGTCCCGTAGCCGCGCCGTGCGTTTGTACATTATTTGCGCGACTGTGCGCGATCATCGTCCGTTCTAATGATATTTATATTGTCCTTTTATCGGGTAACAATATTATGATCACGGGCGGAACACGATGATTACCGGTACGTCGAATCCCGAGGCGAACAAAATAAGACGTTTGAGTTGATGTTTTTAAAGCGATTCAGCTTGTCGAATCGAGACTCCGGACATTTTCCTCTTTTTGCGGTTCGCCCATTCACTCTCACTGGTGTTTCCCCGTGGTTCCTGTTAAAAACGCATGCGTGTATAATATATCATGTGCATCGTTGACCGTTGCCGGACGTATAGTGCGGTAATGATATATCGTCCGACTCGAGTTGATGGACGAGAAAATTAAAATTATGATCGGGAATATTTCGATTATCTAATGGAATATAACCGCGTGACGACTGTCTTCGGAATGACCGGCTGAAAATTTAAGGATTTTCGCTTATTATTTTCCATTTTACTCAATGTTCGATATGAACGAACACGATCGCCATGGAATTATGCATGCAGAAAATCCGCCCTTGGCTTTAGGTGAAAAACAACTGATCTTGTATTTTACACAAGTTGTTTTGACGATCAAGTATTATATTTTACAAACAATTAAATCTCATAGACATATAATCTTGATTTGTGCTGTTGATGAACAAAAATACTTATCCGACTACCATAATATGCATATTATATTTTATTTATAATCTATATATACGTAAAATATCTATTCGACGCAAAAACAAACAGTATTTATATGCTTTAATCTCTGTCTTCACGGTATAAATTTGAATAAGAGAAATCTATCGATCGATGTCCTACTCATTTTTTTCCTATAAAATGCAAATGATTACCGTGTCCTGACTGATTACACTTGATATTCGAGATACCAATGGCTACCACGTGGTGAGTAAAATATCAACATCATAGTCGATGGTGCTCTTATTACTATAAGACAAGAAATAACCAGCAATTGTGTTTGGGCGGTATATACGAGTAGGTATAAAAAATACGATGTTTGTACGAGCCTGAAGAAGGATACGTGTGAAAAACCTATATACGAATAGAAACACGGCTATACGATGGTTTGATCTACTCGATGACAGCAAAATAAACGGAAATTGCCATTTTATTACTTATATAACTAGGAAATTAAAAATCTTTTATCGATTCATAGACCGTACACAACAGGTACACATTATCACGTGGACAATATTTAACGATTCGCGTTATATTGTGTAATACTCATCATACACTATAATATTATATACAGTAATTACTGTAATAAAGCGAATATGCATTCCCTTTAGAATACTCGTATATTCATAAACGATTACTTATTGTTTAGAGTAATACAAAATTAAGACATCACCGTTCGCGCCCGTGTATGTGTGTGTGAGTGTGTGTCTGTGTGTCTGCGTATTATACTAGTTGTATATAGTTGTCTAGACAGTGATTAAATAGTCTATTTCAAAAATTGAATTCGAAAAACGTCAGTGATTGAAATCGTCAAATAATAACTGTATGTAATACATATATATTGTATTGTATCGTATAACGTGCAATGTGTATGTTGTGTTCTATAATTGAAATGTTATAATTTATAAACGTATACTTGAAAATACCTATACGTAAGTTCTACGGCTCTTAAAGATATATTGCGGAACGCGTTACCCGAACTGAAATACTATGTACGATCAAAAGCCGCTGCGTTTGGTCCGCTTGTTGAACACTAATTGAAAGTCGGTCGAGTGCTTGAAAATAAAATAATAAGCGAAATCACTTTTCGCTCGGTGGACTTTGCGACGCCTGTACGTGTATTTATTATGTCGTATAATGTACTGCTGCGGTGCACGACGCGTACGAACGATTAACCGTTTAAATAACGCGCGCGGACAAAATAATAATATATACAGAGCGATCCGTTGACCGATTCGGTGGCCGAACGCGTCGAATTCGCCGAGAGCATGATATATAGCCTCTGAACTGGATCACCCTGTACGCACGCGTTACTGTGCCGCGTCTAAAATACATGATAAACATTTTATACTTTTACGTTTAAACGGCGGAATATCGTAGTATATTTATATATTACGTAAACGCATCCTGTGTTCTGATGGCAGACGAGTAACTCAGCACGCACGGTATTCGGAGTTGTTTTATTATTTTCGTGAGAATGAACATTTAATACTATTGCGATATACAAAATAGTATAACCTAATATGTTGGCGTGAAAATATACGGCTACAGCGTACAGCCTAGCGTACGGCCTACCGGTGGATGTGACCGCGATGATATTATATACACCCTGCGCTCCACCAACATTGCGTAATAATATATCGTTAAAGGCGTCTCGAACGACGCAGTAGTATATAGTACCGTAGAACTAATAGTAAAGTATTTAACACACGAGCGTATACTATATACAATTTATATTTGTACCGTGCACTCGCGGTGCAGTCGAGTGGAAAACTCTTAAGACTTGGAAACAGGACGTGTTGTTTTTTTTTTGTGTTCACTATATATAATATTATATGTATGTGCTTGTGTGTGTATCTGTGTTTGTGTACGTAGTGCGGGATGATAATAATATGCAACGCCACTATATTTAAATGTACACAATATAAGTACGAATATATAATACTAAAATGGTTAAATTATAATAGTTATATGTTTTCAAGTATGTGCAAATGGGCTAGAGTCAATATATATTATGTGAGAAATTGCACTGGTCGTATAATTTTAAAATTAAATATTCCACAGGTTATAAGTTATAAGAAAAAAAAAAAAAGTTATTTCCAAAACATTACGTACAATTTAAAAAACGAGATGAAATACGAATTTCATAAGTTTAAGAACACAACTGAAATCTAGCAAAAATAATTTTTAGTTGAAACCGGTTAATTGTTTTACTTTGGGAGGTTCTCTGCTTCCCCGGAACTCTAGTCATTTTTTACTTGTACCCTTTCTCCCAAACACCATCCATATGGTTAATTCTATATATGTATTTAATATGTTAAATATTTAAATTTAGTTTTTTTTTTTCAAATCAATTTAAACCGTTTAAGGTAAATGTATATGAAACGTTTTTATAGTGTTCTTATATTTCATGGTTCATGCTTAAGCTTTGCCCTCACTAATTCTGTGCATCTGCAGCCTGCAGGTATTGCCAAACTTTTTCAAGCGGGAATCGACTAAGAAAATATTTTTTTCAGGACTTAAGCAGATAACGTCAACCAGAGTTTCAACTATGACTAGAAATTATTGGGCGATTCCAAATCATCGGCGGCGATCAATGCATAAAAATACAAACTCTGACAAAATGCCAAAAATGGACTTCCAAGTCTTACGATGTCGACTAATAGATTGTTAGACCCGTTTGGCGACCCCTGGCCACAAACAATATTTATACACAACGCATAAAGGTGCTTGATGAATCACTAGTTGCACGGTCTTTCAGATCACGGGTATAAGAAAAAACAACAGTTATTATTATACGTACATCCAAAAACGATTTCAATAATTTCGTTTCGACCACATTATACTGAATAAAGATTTACGTATTTGTTAAATAACTAATTGTACATTTGTGTTCTACAATTTTATAAATAAACCGTAATACTACTAAGTTCCAATAAAGAAAAATAAATGAAAAGAGATCGATAATAATACAATAAAAGCGCATATTATATTATATATTATACTATATATATAAGCTTATTGTACCTATACGAGTATGCACTCGCGTAGCTATATCGTGTGGGTGTATATTGCATTATTCGAATCCATCCGTGTGTATTTCACACGTTACACAGAAAATTCTGAACAGAAAATAATTATAATACAAAATATGCAAGGTTACTTTAGACGCCGAAAAAAAAAATAAAGATTAAAACCATATGAATAGTGAAATAGTTAATTAAAAACCGAGGTGAGCTGTTGTTGATTATAAATGCGCTATATTATATGAAAAACAATAGTTATTTTGTTCCATACGCGTATAATATAATATTATAATATCTAGTTTGAAACGTCGTCGGAAATTAAAATTAGGTAAGACATTATAATACATCGTACCTGATTTCCACGAAAACGAACATTTTTTGAACGACCAATTATTACCCAAACTTATGCATATACTCAGAACATATATTGTAAGCTCGGTGCAAATGAAAATCAGAGCTCGTATTATTACACAGAGCGAATTCGCATACAGTCTTCTGCAACCGGATGAGGTACTCCTATTATTTTATTGGTACAGGTATCACGTTTTGTACACGCGCAAAACATTGTTTAAAATCCCGTGGAAGATCGTTTGTATATACTAAAAGTAAACAGCGAGCGTAATGTACTAAGTGTTTTTTATATACTGAATTGTCAAATGCAAAATTCCTACTAAAATCAAGATAGATAAACGTTTATAAACATCATAAAACCAAAAAATCAATATTCCGTATTATACTCCCGAAATAATAAATTCAGTTGTGTACACGGTAGAATATCATTTACCGTATTATATAAGTTGTTTTTATCGTTTTCGTTTAGGACAATTTTGTGAACAAACGTATGTGTATTATTTTACTTGTGCATATTATATGTATTCTTATATATTGGTGCGGAATTGTTTAAGCATCGTTTTAAAAAAAAATTATAATGCAACAAGCGACAATTGTAAAATATATTGTTGGTCTCATATGGATATAGAATAAGAATGTACGTACTTTATTACACGTTACTTGGCATTATACATGCTTAACAATCTTAATCTCACTATAACATGTTATCATAAGTTTTCCAAAAACGAACTTTGTACCGTAACACTATGTTTCCTTACAATATAATGTTTGCAATAAGAATTCAAAATGTTAAATAATTTATATGTATTTGTATATATATAATACGTTAAAATATAATGTTCATAGCACATGCAACAAGCATATACTCGTATATATTAATTTATATTATATGTAATTAGACACTAACATTAACTCCCTACCTTCAACACATGCTACGCTCGAAGCAGGTAGGTATATCGAAAAAAACGTAATTCAATGTAAACATTTTGTGCAAAAATATATTTGTTTTTTAATAAATAAAAAGTTAGTCGCCGCGAACATGGTATACGTGGTACCTCTACACACCGGTACAGTTTGCGGCAGCGTATAATACGATAATTTAATGTAGTATAATAATAATATTATGTCCCCGGCAAATACGGTGTCTGTGAAACTTACTGCAGAAGCGGCAGCGACGACGACGGTGGTCGGTCCCCACCTAGCCTCGGCGGCGAGATTCCCCCTCGAATTTTTCTTTTACTCTCCGGCGTATAGTGGGGGGGGGGGCCCGGGGGAGAGGCACGTATACGTTGGTGGGCACGAGTATACGTGCGTGCGTACGCGCGCGTGTGTGTGTGCTTACCTGTAGCTCGTTCGTGTTTGTGCGAGTGTGTGTGTGTGCGTGTGCCCGTGTATACCTGTGGCTTGCGCGTGTGTGCGGGTGTACGTGTGCCCGTGTATACCTGCGTGCGTGTGCGTGCGGCACCTGTTGCGGGCGGCGACGGCGACGGGCCAATGGCGTGAGGCCGAAGCCGCGGCGGCGGGGGAGACGGTGTTCCGAGCGTTTGGTTTGCCAGTGGACCATAGTACAGACCAGTACCTTCGCGCGCATAGTAGTAGTGCCTAACCAGCGAGCACGGCGGACGACGGTCGTGACGCACCATCGGTAGACCATATAGAAACTTGCGCGCCCCGGTGACTATAGTGTGTGTACGTGTGTGTGTGTGTGTGTGTGTGTCATGCGGTGTTTGTGCTTCGTTTAATTTACCCTTTTTTTTTTTTTTTTTCTCACCCGTGCGGATCGCGAGCCCTTTTAAACACTTGACCGGGTTCTCACGTATTACACCGAGTGCCCTCCGAAATCGATTTGAACTTTCTGTGCGCACGACCGATAAGATATCGCGTGCGACATATTTCGTCGATATTGTCGTATTATTCGTGAACCGTTTTTTTTTTTTGATCGTCTAGTCGACATAAATATTTTTTTGGAATACCGTCGACCGTCGTCGTGTACGGTACATAATACACGTCATAATATCGCTGTAGTGCGCGTTTTTCACGTGTCCGTCGCGAAAACCGTTCCACAGCCGTGCTACGACACAGACTTGCAGCGGTCGCGGAGAACAACGCACCAACAACGGCTTTCGGTAAGTACGCTTCGATAGTTCTACGTGGGACCACGGTTTGCCGCGCGTAGGAAGATTTTCGCGTTTTCACTCCGACCGCGGGAGACTTCAACGCAAGTATACTCGCGCGAGACGGATTTTTTTTCAACAATTCAAAGAACATAAAATCACGCAAAATCGTAATCTTTCGACTGTTTTTGTCAAACCAATGCTGCCTTGGGTGGTTTCAAAGAATATTTTTTTTATTTCATAAGGCGATTGAAAAAAAAAAATGCTCACACTCGTTTAGAATATTAGTATTATTTTTTTATTAAAAACGTACATCGTACCGCAATGTAGGTATTTTATTTTTTTTCATATCGTTCAAAAAAAAAAAAAAAATGATCGAAAATGTAGCTTTTAACGACAGAAACGTGCTCGACCGGCAAAAATATAGGAGTAGGTATAACGCCCCATGGGTTTTGATAAAAATGAATCCTTGACCGCGGCGCCCGCCATGAAGCTTTGCGTGCACGTGTTTATCAAAATTTTCCCTGCGATTACTGCACAGTTTGCCGTAAACACACACTTCCTCTCCTCTCGTTTTCGTATAGAATCCCACGGTCATTCATTGTACGTCGCGACACTGAGCTGTTTCTGTACTATAAAAAAAATAAAAAAAAACCTAAAACTGAATTAATATTTTCCCATATTTCGTATGCACAAACATATACGTGTATAATATTTGTATGTGATATAGTAACGATAAAAATATGATTTAATTAATCCGATATCAACTGTTGGGAATCTCCTCGAAGTTTTACGGTCAGATCGTATTATTACACGCAATTTATCATCGCGCTGTTACGTAAACAATTCTCGTCAAAACACATGATTTTACGACGCGTCAACTATAATATACATAACGTATTTATCTGTGTACGTAACACTCGTACTTACAGTTTTATACCGTAACAGTAATCGTACACGGGTTCGGCATCGTACGATATAACGATGTTATTTTTTCATAAACTCGACGTATGCACATAATATATATTTTTTTGGGGGAACGTAAGCGCCGAGCATGGTTTTTGTATTTTCATCTCGCGTGCGTGTTTTATTTCTATATTCTTTTATCGTTCGCAGTTCTACACGTTTATAATGTATATACTTCATATCGGCGGGTACACACGAGCGCATAATTATACGCGTTTTGTCAAAATCATTGTCCTCGCGTACACGTACCTACGCTCTTGATTAGCGCGGAAAAAAAAAACAGACATACGCGCGCACACGGAAACGCCGGGCGTACGAGTATACCGGTGCGGCCGAATCCACAGGTCGGTGCCCAGCTTTGCCGCGCACGTTTATTGTTGTCATTTCCGCCGATTACCATTATATTATATTCCATCGCGCGTACCTATACGCATACACTCTCACGCACGCACACGCTCGTTTATTTTACATATTATTACGCATATGCGCGTGTTCGTGTGTATGCTTTCATTCGCCAAGACCGAACTTTTCGATGGGAAAAATATTAATTAAACGCACGCGTAAACATCGTGACGGACGCGTACCGAGGGTGTCTGATTATTATACCAGGGGGGGGGGGCGCGCAATAGGGATTCCGGTAAATTCTCGCGGGCCGTCAAAATGCAAAGCCTATAGTTGTAAATATGTAACGTTTGAATTTGTTTAAAAAAATTTTAAGCTTATCACATTGTATTATCATAATAATGCCGATTGCTCGATATATCATAATAAATAGTAATATTAATAAAAAAAAAACTGAAACTAATAAAAAATTAAAATTCATAAAATATATATATTATGAGAAAGGCTAAAAAGTAAAAATAAAATTCAATTATATTAAATGATAAATATATATACAATTTTTTAAATAAACCAGCTGTTTTTTCCCTACTTGCTTGCAGCGGGCCGGTTAAAATCATCCGCGGACTTGTGGATGACTTTATGTGGTGTACAAAACATAATATGGTGATTGGAACTTTATGTGGCAAAATATATGTAAAAGTTCAAAAATGGTTATATTTATAGCGGTTACTCTACATATGCATCATAAGACTTCACTATTTTTCCGTATTCGGCGAACTATTATTATGAGAGTAAAATGTTGAACATTAAATTCTGATCACCCTGTACATTATTATAATATTTTACGTACACGTGCGCGCGAGTTCGCACAGACTAGTAAATACCTATATAATTATCAAGCGATTATTAATCGTTTTCACGCTTTTTCCTCAGGACGACCTCGCGCTCACGAAACGGCTGCGTCGCGACCACCAACGGAGTCATTGACACGTTGGCCGCGGACGCAAGTCAACCCTGTTCGTCCGGCGAGCGCGCGTGAGTTCGAAGTTTCGCGAATACATGTAAACGTGCATAAACTATTTTTTACGTGAAACCCGATCGCACATTGGCGTAACGTTTTTTACAGTCGAATTGCGCCCGTTTGGGTATATTTACCGGCGATATAAATACGAATTATTTATACTATATAAACTGTATAATTATATGATTCAACGCCTATCACACTAAATTTTTCTCAAAACTATACACTGTCATACCAAGCCACTGATCAAAAAATTATCCTCAGCCACACGCACTTTCACAGAAGGCAAGGTACAATACCTGTTCAATGCCTTAGGAATATGAAGTAAAAATAAGAATAATAATAAATAAAGAAAAGAAAGAAACCGATAAATCCAAATACTTTTGTCAGGTGGCACTGCTCAGAGCCTTCCTAATTAAATGTTGCGTTACATTGTCATCACAGTATCAGATTTACTTATTTTACCACGTCGATTGGAAATATACATTTTTCGTCAATTTAAAAAAAAATAAAGTGATATACGTTATGCGAAAAACACTCGATCGTGTGTTCTATATCTATACCATATTTAGATGGTCTTTGATTAGTCGATTCCTCAAAAGCCTAATCATCTTATCAATATTATACGGACGAAAAGTTACAGTAGCGTATAGAACTTGTAACGTACAACTTAAAAATGATATATAATACAACAGAGTGATCAGAACTTCACAATATAACGGTTTTTACATTAAAATAAACAATCCACAGAAGTGAATTGTATAATGGAGTTTTTATTGAAAAAGGTGATGATCTAAAACTATTGTTTTCCGTGTTTTCACCCAAAGGCACTCATGAAATTCTGATCGATATCAATTATTGTAGACGATATTATGTTCAATTCGGTTAACAGTATTACGATGGTTCTTGCCCGCAGTACCTATATTTGTAACCCGAACGGGCTGTCGAGTTCTTCGCCGAAAATGCCACGAAACGTTACGCAAACGCGTGCTTAGAAAAATGTCAAATTTTCCAAGACACACTGTTGGTCACGTTCAACGGCGATTTCCTATGCGAACGTCCGTTGTAGTTTTACAGCTGCTGTAGACATTGCGCCGTGCACTGCAGACACCGCGGCCAACGCCATCAAGGGCGCACACAAAACGATAATAATTACGGGTACCCGTCGCCTCGCCGCGGTATAACCACGCGATCGCACCCGCACGCCCGAGACGTGGGCACAATATCGACCGTGGTATACGTGGTACCGACAGATTACGGGCAACAGCTAGATACCGAAGTAAATAAATATTATGCGCTCCGTGAACGAACGATGTTACTGTTTTCAAACTCGAACGGACAACGCTTACAACATTAAAATAGTTGTATAGTGTCACGAAAATCGCGGGTTTCGGCCGGTGGCGACCTAGTATCACATAATCTATTATCGAAAATAAAAATATATAAATTTAGAGAGCGTATACTCGTATCGTTATACTGTGCACAAAGGGTGCAGTACAACAAATAACGTGAATTTATTTTCTTTTGTCGCATGGTATTGTAAAGCGTATAAGCTAAGAATTAAATTAAATGTAGTTTCGGTACTTGATACTCTACGGTTCAATCGAATTTTTTTTAGCGATAATAATAGCTCAAATTTCGACGTGGAAATATAAACGAGAATATTGCATATTTTTAATTATTTAAAGACAAACCGTAGAACCAAGTTTGATTTTTTGTTGAAATAAATAATAATATTTTAGTTTTTAGCGATTGATATTTTTATAAATACTGATCCTAGCTTATAAACTATTTAGGTAGTAAAAATAATTAGTTAAAAACTTATAAATTGTATGAAATAATTGATTTAAGTTAAAAAAAAAGTAGGCTAGAAACAATTGATGTTGAAACCTTATCTAATTAATAAAAAATAAAATAAATTTAATAGTACAACTGATAAGTAAATATAGTAAGTAATAGGTTTTAAATTAAAATCAAGAATGTTTTATATTATAATTTGAGTACGAGCGAAATCGCTATATTATTAAATACTATAATCTAGTATAAAATGCCATTATAAAATTTTACATATATATTTAAATATACTTACTTTATTGTAAATAATTAAAACAGTTAAATGTATGAATGGATTATGCTAGGTACCTATATACTATTGGTCGCTAGAAACATATAGTAAGATTTCTCGATTTCGCGTGTTTACGATAAAGCGTAGATGGCGTTCATTTATAGATATTTCGACTGTACATGTAATTACTATCGTACATAATGGGTTTTATTGTAAATGAAAATTCGCGTGGTGTAGCGTTTGTGTTACGCGAAGGGAAGGAAAAAATATCGTGGAAAACCGCAAAAGAACACAATACCGGTATTGATTGGAAAAAAGGCGTGCGCAAATAAAACTGTACCCAAGGAGCAGGAAATGAACGAGAAAAAAAAACCTCAAGAGAAAGTGGCAGATTAAATTTTCCTAGTGGAAACCCGTCCCAGATGGAAAATCCAATTAATTGCGTAACCGTCGGTTCTTTTTCCGGTCATTCGTAACTGCTGCAGACGTAGATTTTTTTTCCATCGGTATACCAACGTTTATTGATATTATTAACTCCGCGAGCGTTATATATATATACACACACACACACAGTCGGTTTTCCTGGGAAATTTTCGGGTGGCACTGGTACATTACTTTTTATTATGTGCATTGTCTGTATCTTGTACTTGCTGTGCGTCTCGATTTTCCACCAAGGGGGCTAACGCGAGTATTCAACGAAAATATACCTTCATTTCTGGATAAAGTAAGATTATTGGTATTTTCATTTTCACGTGCAGTTGTAGCTTCTTTTGAAGACTTACCATCGTTCGTATGATCATGATTCATGACTTTTTAACAACCATGTATGACGTTAGTAACATGACCGTAATAGACCGTAATTTTAGATTTTTTGATTTTAGTTTGATTTCGTAAAGTTTATCGTAATAGTATTACTTGATAATCACAACTTAATACGTTAGGTTAACAATAATAATCAATAATTTACGTCAATCTAAAACTCTTAAGTCCGATGAAGTCGCTATTCGATACGTATTGTTAATTCGAACCCTGCAAAGTGTGACGCGAAAAAGCGGAGTTATCGAAATCATGTTTGATGAAACTTATGGGATGTGTGATTACTGATTAGGGTTATCGAGGGTTGATCAATCGTAACTCGCTATTGCTCAGTAGAGTTTTCCGCGCTCAATCCTTTAGAGAGCCCCCGTTCCAGTAAACCACCCTTCATCCCTCCGCTCATAAACCCCGCCGACGTGTAAACAGCCCGCAGACACATGGTTGTCACAATAGACATTAATTGCGTCTGTGACGCTACTGCTGCAGCCACGTCGGATGTCACACACAGGGTGCGCATACTATTATACCACACAAGGTGTGTACTATAATGTCATGCATCAGGTATACTCGACGCGTACCCTATATAACCTAACCTATTGCCACCGAAACGAGGGTGGCTCGCATCACGCGTTATTATACGTATACGAGTAGTATATTGTTGTACGTATATAATATATCGTTTAATATACCATCAAAGGAAAGGTGTGTTCCTGCATTTTAGTTTGAATAAAACAAAAGCCGATTCTCGGATGCTATACTTCTACGTATGTGAACACCGACTGTTTTTCGACGATACGTTTAACAATTCGTCGCGATTGTACGTGTAATTCAACATAGGGTCGTATTTAAGGGGGAAACAGGGGGCTGTTTAAAAGGCGTTCAGTGGACGGCACATTAGAGGTGAGATGTATTTTTTAACTAAACGCTTTTTTTAAGAATCCACGACAATACGACATAATGTTTATTTCTTTTGATAAATCATTCAGGTCCAAAGATTTCGTGGAATACGTATAGCGATTTCGGCCCATCGTTTGTACATCTTATGAACACTATACACATTATACACTATTAACCCTATTACCTGTGTGTAGAATATTTTATTATTTTTAGTTTTTATCTTATTAACCACATATACTTACAATAAATATAATAGGGTATAATAACTAAGTCTGATGGCTAAATTTGAATAAAAAATAACATTTATTAACAGACTAGGAATAGGCTCACATCAGTGCCACCTGACGACACTGTATATTTACATTTCTCGAAAATATAGTATAGTCTTGTCTCAGGCGTCACAAGGACTTGTGCCCAAAAATATTGCAACAATAACCGTGAACCGGACAGCGCGGTGTACAGCTGCTGTACACCACCGACAGCACGGCTGAGTATGAAGCCACATAATAATATTTATCTGGTAGCATAATCATCGCGACCTTACGATATTTCCTCGCAATTATCGTCCGAAACGGAAACGGCACGGCGCACTGTGTATTTCCAATACGAAACAGCCATCATGTTCGCTATATGTAATGGTAGTTAAATTATTTCTACAGCGAACGAAAACCGCGGTAAATCCCTATGGTCGATTGAACGTTGCCGGACAAAAAAATCATCAAATTGTACGTTTAAAAATCATCGATTTTTTAGCTAGTCAAATAAGTAGAAATAATTTTTTTTCTTACTACCCGAAACAGATTAATTAAATAAATATATTTTTAAATCGATTATAACAGTACAATTTTGAATATTATTGCACGTAGGTACTGCCACGATATTTGCTATTCCAACAATCACTTTTTTTTCACATTTTTAATGTTTTTAAGAAAGTGGCTAAATAATAAAATCATAACCGATATTATACCTGCTATAACCATATCAGGTCTAATACGTCCAAATGAAATCGGAGTAGTATTACCGGCAATAATGGTTTGTAAGGTATAATAATGGAGTGTGAGAACGCGTATGAAGGATAACCTTTATTTGTTTTGTTTTTTTTTCCGTTGATACCTCAAAACTTACTTATTTGCAGTTCAAGCGTCCTCAAGGAATTGTATAGATAAAATTTGCCAAGGCATAGAAAATTACAAGGTTCAATTTTCCCGTGATTGCTCAAAATGGAGTAAACAGAATGTGGTTTTTTCTTTGCACATTTTATAGACGTTGCGTTCGGTATGAGTATAATGAGTATGGTACGGATATAATATAGAATAATAGTATGTCGTGTATCAGTGCACGTAGTTGTATCGATTTAAAGTTCGGTAAATTATTATCCGTATAAAGATTATGATTATTTATTAAATCAGTGGCCCGAGAACGAGCTTTGTATTCGCTCACTCATTTATTTCTTCTAAAATATAATGGGCGTGGGGCACTGAACGGGCTCACGTGGGGACTATATGGCTTGATAGTTTTGTTATAGCGTTGAAAACAAATAAATTATCGGGTGAACAAAGATGTTTTAAACTTCCTTTGCCAAAGTAACATGTACGAATGTTAAAAAAAAATATCGGTGTAAAATTAATAACAACATTCTATAAGTGACGCGTTTTATTTCGTAGTTAAGAATTAATTATTTTTCGATCGCAATTATTCGTAGTGATTAAATAGGTAAGTAGTGTGTACGCGAAAGCCAATGCCATACTAAATTGATGTCATGTCATTATAGTACGGTAACAACTCCAATTACTCCGTTTTTTTTTTTCTTCCATCTAAAGTTGGTAATTATTGTTATTAACGATATAATGTACAATAATTTCGTCTGGAAACCGTCAAAAGAACTTTTATGTTACATAATCAATACCGTCTATTAAGCGTAGACCAATTTGTAATCGCAATGACCATAAATTATTTAAAAAATATCATTCATGGGTACAGCGTTGAAAATCGAGTAAACAGTTTAATGGTGCAGCATTCATAATCTCCACGAGAAATTTTTACCCGAACCAAAAAAGTGTATAATAAAAGTTATATAAATTTAATAACATTTTGTTCATTGTGTTTTTTTTTCCGTTCCGTTTTAGAACTATTCACTGAGTATAAAATAATTTTAAATCAATCGCGTTCTCGTATAATTACAATACAGTGTACGCTAGCACAAAGTGAGTCTTATATATGTGAGTCTTATAAGCGGCGTCCACTGTATCTACAATAATGCGCCTACGCGACTTACGGCCCAGGGAGAACCTCGATCGCAGCGGCGACTTAACGCGCATACTCGTGTACGATATTCTGCGCACGAATCGAAATAATATTATATTATTAACTATACGTAATGTATTATGTTCCGCGGTAAATGCTATCGCATTGATACCGATCACTGTACGTTTCGCGTGACAATATATGATGAAAATCGAAATTCTACACCGCAATAGATCATAGAAAAAACCGACAGCGTTCGGTTAAATTTCAAATCGTATTTTTTTTTTATTTTATTTAATTTTTTTTTTATTGCCGAATCGTTGACGACGAACGTAGTTTAACGCGTGTATAATACAATATATTATGTTGTGTAAACGACAGCACTCGGTGACGACGACAGGTGATACGGGAAGAATGTATACGTAATTGGTAATAACTACAATTGCTGCAGGTCACTCATCAGCACCGGACCGGTAACCTGGTATACGCGCTATATGTACACGACTTCCAAAAGTCTACACCGCGCCCTACCGAAAGGCTGCAAGGACAGCATGTTATCCTGTTGGTACAACATAACAGCAGTCAAAAGAATATTAATGTATATACTCGTATACATATTAAACCTGCCTAGGCCCACACGTTAGCGTAGTACACCGTAACCGTATAAGAACTTGCGCGTCGTATACTGCAGGATCATTCAAACCGATAAATACATTATAATATTTATAATAATTAGCCCGTCGGTTCTCGCGAAAGTCTTCGTATCCAACAATATAATACATTATTATTCGGTTCGTTCGAACAACTTATATACTCAACTGCAGTCAATATATTCTGACTGCAAAATATTGACTACCGGTTCGATACACTCGCAGCCCACAGGTTCTCAGACAAGTGTCTTCTGTAACTACGATCACTAACAAACAGCAGCATTACCGTCGCAACGAAACAACGGAAAAATCGTTTAATTCATTCTTTTCCGTTAAACCTTTTCGGAACGACCGATAAAACGTGTGCGTTCCATCATCGGAACGGACCGCTCTCGGCGTAATATATAATACCTACAGGAACTTGTGGTGTGGTTAACCATTGCGTTCGCCGTGGTATAATATCGGCCGCGGTGGCAAACTCTTCGTGTATAATATTATAATAACGTCGCATTTGCGTACGCGGCGGCGAGACCTGTGTACCATTCATATATAGTTACAGCTAGAGCGTATATACATAATATTATTACTATGTATTGCGCGCGCTTTATGAAGAGTTGTATATTATTATTATTACTGTCACGGAGCCGTGGACACGCGCTAAGTCAACAGCTGATGGTATGTGTGTGCTTACTGCTGTGCATATTAAAATATTATATTCCATGGTCTGATTGAACGTTGTGCGAGCCGAAATGTGATTTTAATGCGCAATCGTGGACGAAGACGTTTTACGCGTGTTAATATAAGTATACGATAAAAACTATGTCGTTTCGAAGCCCCGAAAAAACGCGCAAATTAACGGCTTAATTGTAATAAGAAAAACAAAATTATAAAAAGACGCGGGTTTGCGTTAAAACGTGAATTCAATTTGGGTTGAAAACGAGTGTCGTATTATGCGTTCTGGAAATGCGTTTCGGCGTCATTATTACGCGGCACGAAAAGAAAACGACGCGTTTCGACCATCAACTATAGTTGGTATACGCTATCCGGCTTTTAGCTTTCGTTTAAGAAGTAATGCATAATACCGTACGATTGGTGTATCTCAAACGTAATCCTGCTCGAGATGAAAACCGTTGTGTCGTACATCTCTGAACGTGCCCACCGCGGTTGTGCACGAAACGCGTAGGGTATCGACGGAGACGAAGAAGAAGACGCGAAAACGGACGTGCAAGCCTTTATCGCCGCGACGTTCTTCCCGACGATTTATCGTCCCGTGCCGCACATCGCGCGCCGGTGTACGACCGCTGCGCGTGCACGCGTTACATTGTTTTTTTTTTCACATGTATATACGTAGTACGTAGTAAGGTAGGTACACCGGTGCGCTTATATGCTTATATATATATACGTACGTAATGCGCTCGCCAGTCGGTTCATCCGAGTTTACTCCGCGAAAGCAATGATTTATATTTTCGCTCCGTCGTTCTTTTCTTAATTTTTTTTTTCCCCTCTCGCTGTCGTGAAAAACGCAAATATTATATTATTCCGATTTCATGATTGATAAAGCGGTTAAGGAGCAGAAGAAGGACGAGTGGAACAGAGAAAAAAAATGAGGTTAAATTTCTATTCTTCTGTCTATGTGAATGTATAATGTCAACGCGCGGTTTTACAACACGAGTGGTCATAATAATATCACTGTATCTCATTGGTAGCATAGGTACATAGTATATACATACTGCGCGCGCGTGTGTGTGTACCTACGGCACGTCACAGAACGACAAAAAAAATGATTTCTTTCGTTCGTGTCTTTGAAAGTCGACAGAGGAGCCGCGCGTAAAGGTGGTTGTACTGCGCGCGGTCATAATATTAAAATATCGTCGCCGGTCGGAAATGATGCTACACAATATTCAGCTGAAACTTAAAACACACACTCGTATCATCACGTCGGGGAACGATCGAGTGTAGCGCCGTTTAACACGATATCGTTTTATAGAGGTTTACTCCGCGACGGCGGCAGCCGCGAATATTGTGGTCGCGGCGATATCATGTACGCGCGCACCTGTTGGACCCGCGTCGACTCGGTTTTCGTCGCAGACGGGTCCGACCGGTATAAATACGATATGACATTATTCGATAACAATAATAATTATAACGTTGACGCACGGTTACAATGTTCGCCATGGGAATTATACTGTCTATAAACTATTGTTTCACCGCGGTCGACGTGCCCAATAGGTCGGAAATACGTCTAAAACGAAACGTATAAAGTTTCTTCGCGATCGGTCCTCCTGTAGCACGCACGCGATCGCGCCGTATCAACGTTCAACAGGTACTACGTGTCGTAGAACACTAAAACATGATACATAACAAATAAACGGTCACGTGTCTTAGCACGCATCAAGGCGGCAAAATCCAACTCTTTAAACACGACGTATTGGTGTATAAGTTACGATGGTATAATATTATAGCTATTTGTAGGTAACAGAGTCGTTATTATATTCTCTATTGCGTTCGCGCTCATGTCTCCGAATGATTGGGCGGTCCTTATCTGTTATCTCGTCGACGATTTAGCCGACCGCGTATACGATATTTTATGTACTCTCTCTCTCTGGTCAGATAGTTTTTTCCTTTTTTCCTTTTTTTCTTTGCGGATCGCACGTCTGCTCGTCTCGCACGCCGGACACACGATGGTCGCCGCCCTCGTATATATGTATGTATACATTGTTTTCGTTCGTGCACTCGTACATACTAGACATGGTACAGATAAGACCCGCGATTTATACGCGGCACGTGAACGAAATGCGAACGCTGCTAGACGATATTATAATATATACGGCGAATAATAACATTTCGTACGAAAACTGCATTCGTTTCCGCCGCCGCCGGTGAAATGGAAAACGATTAAAAAAGTTCATAATCGCAACGACTAAACATCGGTGTACGCGCGCAAATTCGAAAAGTCCGTTTTCGAAAACAATTTTTTCATACATTTCTGTATAATGATCAACCGTGTTTCACCGTGTACTACGATCATATGCACTGGTTGAAAACGTATGCGGAATAAGAGTACAAAAATCGATCGGTTCCAAATCACTCATCATGTCTAATTTGCTTTAATTAAAAATGCAATTATACTATATACTCATTACGATATCTATACAAACGGGTGTTTTTTGAGCGTAAACACGTTTCCTTGATATCGCTATCAACATTATGCACGTCCGGGGTTTTTTATTTTTCAAATTACGTAATAGACGTAAAATTAAATAATTACATACTTTCAGGCGTTCAATGTGGAATGCGCGCATACTAACGTACATTTTTATTAACATTTTATTGTATAATGTACCTGCAGCTCCAACAGCAAGCATACCAATTGTATGCACAGTATTGCATCTATATATTCTTACAGCGTCCGCGTGGAATACGTACTTTTGGGCTACGAATATCGTGTTTATTTATCTATTTACCAATGTACTACGTAGGTACGTGCATGAAGTATTAACATTTTTACAAAAGATATACGACCATCATCTGCGAATAGAGACGCTTCAATGGGCTTTTCGCGTTGAGATAATTTTATTGAGAGATACCCACGAACTGATTGTCACCGGAGTCTGGGTTCGTGCAATGACACACGTGAGCATAACGGGTCCGATCCTCGTAGCTTCGCACGAGAATTTTCCCTTTTGCTTCTTTTATTCTTATTTTCCTTTTTTTTTATTTTTATTTTTTTTTACCTCATTTCTTCATTTTTTTCCTCTTTCTTTTATTTTTATTTTTTTTTTTTTGTTCTCATTCCTTCATGTTGTTTCGTGTTATCAAACACACACACACACACACATATATATAACGCGAGATGACCCGGTACACTGGAAGAATATCAAGCCACGATTCTGACCAGACCCGCGTGATCGAGATTTATACGCGCACGCGCACGCCGAGAGATGACACCCCACAGTGGTTGACCGCTAGCGTCATCACGAGCTTCAATTTTCACACTTTTTTCGTTTCTTTCGCCGTGCACTTATCCGCACGACTCGGTACATTTACATAAACGCGGTCGTTACGATATAATGTATATATACGTATACGTACACATTTTATACCATATCCCGGTAAAAGGGTATTATACAGTACACATTGGTACGTGTATCGGATGCGGGAATACGCAGCTAGAACGTACGTATAGTGTTGCGGTGCAGTGCAGTGTAGTCCCGCGCCGCCGTCGACCTAGAGAAAATAATAATCGTAAAAAACGGCGTCGGCCGCGGAGGGTGTACCGGGGAGGCGAGGGGAAAATGTCTGCTGCGATGAGGACTCGCGACGTAAGACCGGCAGATTTTAAATAACAATAATAATAATAATAACAGTCAAAATATAATCGTTGTGCGATACCTCGTCGAAGAACAAACAAGAGCGCGTCGAAGCCGTATGAACGGACGCGGGCCACCCGGATAGCTGGACGCTGTAATGATAACGTGCAATATTATGTATATTGACTGACCGACGGACGCGGTGGCATAATATAATTCAGTGACGCGGTGACAGAGCTAGACGAACAAAAAAAAAATAAATAAATAAAAAACGAAACAAAAACCTAGGATTTACCTCGGCCCGAGATCGGCGCGTTTTTAAAACTGCAGCCGTCGGTTTCATGCGTATTTACTGTTTGTTGTGTAACGTGCGGTGAAATTTATTTAATCGGTAGAACAAAATGCAAATGCCAGAACCGTCGGGGTGGACGAGAAAGAAAAAAAAATATGCGATTTAAAAATAGTAAATTCTTAATTTGTCAACGATTATACGCTTTCCGATATAACATTGATGTTTGACAATATTTTTGGGCAACGCAATTTTCGTGCGCGGAAGTTTAAATTTATAATGATTGCGCGTGCGCGAAATTCACATAATATTTACGACCACCTGCACCGGTTTCTATAACAGAACGCAAATAGATTAGTCGATACACTGTGTGAAGTGAAATAATAGAAACAGTGTGTATAAAGAGAACCGAAAATAAATCAAAAATAATTTTTTAACCACGACCATGCGTCATACCATTTCCCTAATTATTATTATTACCATTTCCATTATGGCGGTACATACCGTGTACATTTCTATCGATTGACGCGCATTATTAATCAAAGTTATTACTGTTTGTTTTCAGGCGAGGTGAATGACACCGTGGACGGAGTTATGATTGGAATGGAACTCGGCTTGGGGCATCATGGGGGCTCGTTGCACCCTCACAACATGCCACAACATCAGATGCACTCGCAAGGCCTCATGCACCAGTCGCAGCAGCAGATGCACCACGACGATGGTAAGAACGAAACAAGTGAAACGGACCAAAACTCACAAAGATTTAAAAAAATAATAATAATAATAATGTTTTGACTTTTGATCTGTCCGCTTGTTCACGTTTGTTTTTCCATTATTTATTCGCATCGGGTGTGGTACATGTGCTCGTATAAGATTGTTCGCACTCGTCCGTCGACGACAACGCACGGACCGGCCGGGATCGCAGCTTTTCGCGCGCTCGAGTTGATAATAATTATTGTGCTACGTAATATTATGCAGTAGTTGCGGGTACTGAATAAAATTAACTACCATACGGGGTCTCGTCGTACACCGTATAGGTTATATTAAAAGCGAGATAAAATGGTGTTTTAGGTAAAAAAAAAAAAAAAATACCTCGAGCCGGAATATAAAAACGTTTTAAAACGATTCCGAGGTAAAGCTGCGATTTACGATCGGGTGTCTCGACGCGCGCGTGAAAATATTACTATCGGACGCGACGACTTCTTGTGGAATTCTGTTTTTCTTTCAGCGGGATCGGGAAACATCAGCAGCAGCAGCAGCGTCAACGGGTTTTCGCAAGAAGGTAAGTGCCACACGGAAAAATCAATATCATACAATTCGCAGCCGTACGCATTAGCATTAATACCGTTTGGATATAAATACGTGCATCCCGTCGAACGCGACGAAATACGTTATGCGAATGGCTCGCGTGCGATACGGCGGCCAAAGTCTCACCCGCTGGACGATCGTCGCGGCGTCAGTGTACTACAACGTGCGCGTGTACAAATAATGAAGTGCACAATGCGCGCGCGCGCTGCACCGCTGCAAGTGGCCGCCGCGCCGCGGCCAGATCCGTACTGATAATGTAATCCGATCGAGATCACCGGGCGATCGATCCCGGTCGATCACGACTGTACGTACGCGCGTACTGCAGGCACCACCGCGGCCGAGTGAAAAAGGAGGCACGCGCGCTATGCGTTTAAACTTATTTTATGCGAAACGGAATATAATGTGTTGTGTGTAGACCCACGTCGGCGCGCGCGTACAAGTATAAAAATATAAAAGGCGGCCCATGTAAATTGTCCTCGTCGTCGCCACCGCCGCGTGTGTGTACACGCGCACGTACATACGTAGTACGTAATATACGTGTACGCACTCGCATAATTTTTTTTTTTATACTTTTTTAACAATATAATAATATACACGGTAAACACACGCGCACAGCGGAATATTATTATAGCATGTAAAATCGCATAATGGAAATACCGTGTACGGCCGTGCGTGCGCGAGTGTTTGTGCGCGTGTGCTGCAGGACACTATATACACATAATATATGCTCCTGAAGCCCGATTAATTTGCCGAGTAACATATGGGTTTCAATCGAACAGGTGTCTTCTCTTATCTCGTATTATAATATTATGTAGATAGCGCCGATATGCCGATCACGCAGCGCGTACGTGGCGGTTACGGTAGACATTGTAAATCCTAAACGATCGTCAGCCGCGATATATCGTATCGTTTAAGCCGGGAATGTGATTCCCTGTAATACTCTAAATAATGCCATTAATAAAAACGTACTTTTCAAAATAATGCTCTAAATGATGCGATGAAAAAATGCAAAATAAAATTTCTTCGTTCAATATGTGACCATAAGAAAGCATCGCACAGCATGGTTTGAAAAAAAAATAAATCACAAGTCCGGATAAATCCGTCTTTTCACTTGCTGTCGAATTATAATAGTATAGAGACTTCAAAAGTAAATATAATATAGTACTATTAATATAGGTGCGTACAATTATTTAAAAACGAAATTGAATTCTACGAACACATTACACTCTACGCGCTATTGTAATATTATTGAGTTTTTATGTGTAACCGACGCGAGCGTAAAACATTCGAACTATAGGCGGCGGCGACGACAGGTTTCCTGGACGTATATGCGATAGTAATAATAATATATATATATATATACCGCCATGCGTTCGTGCGGGAGGATTAAACATTCGAACGCGCCTCGTCGTATATAAAGTGAAATGAGGCGGCATTAAAATTAAAAAGAAAAAAAACGGTGAAACGCGCATGAACTTCTAGTGTTCACAACGTAAGTCGTTCATAATGTACCGACCTCGTAAAACTTTATTGGTACCTATATTTTTATAAACGAGCAGACGCCTAAAGGATATATATATATAAAATTATTATTATTTATTACTACTATTATTAATATATTCTGTTCTATTTCTGTGTTTAGTACACATCATAATGAGTATAAATGTAAAAGTGTAATTTCTATCCGACATTCAGCTGTATCGGCAATATATTCCGATAGAAAGTAGTTTTTAAATTTTTGTTTACAATTTTTTTTTTTCGTTTCTACAAGTTCGGCCGCGGAGCTGATGCATATTATTTCTAAAAATGGTGATAACACGATGACGATACAGGATTGATTCGTCTGCGCAATCGATTGGTAAAATTGTTATTTTACGCGGTCGTGATGCGCGCGCTATGCAGTCGGTTTTATAATAGTATACGCGCGCTCTTCCTTACGATCGCCGCCGCGCCGGTGCTTGCGCGCGAGCGGTTAGAATAATAGCAGGTATACGCGGCGAGGAATTTGCTCACAATGCCCTAGGTCAGGACCGCGCGCCGGTAGCTTATTGGTTATGATACACGAGACAGATACATTAATTGTACACGCACACACTCGTATACACGGGATGCGTACCTATATATATACTGAATTGCATTATTATTAGTTATGCGTGTGTGTGTGTGTGTGTATGCTAACGTGAAGGTACAGCTCGCGTGTGTGTATGTATAGTACCACGCCGATGCTATATTATGTGTACTGCGTTGCACAGTAGTAGTTCCAGTTACGAAATTAACATAGGAAGGCTAAAGTTTAGCGAAGAGCGCTGGGGTGCAGTGTGTATGCGCGCGCGGAGTACCGCAAGTGAATTATTCATGAGATCGTGCTCGGCGATTCGCCGGCGCTCATTGAGGGCCGTCCGGATTGATTAAACAACGAAAAGAAAGAGAGCGAACGAGTATAAGAGAGGTGTGGATGGAGAGAGACCGGAGAAACGAAGAGGAGAGGAGAGAAGAGGTATATATATAGTGACTCTGCGTGTGTACGATATATATATATATATATATATGTAGAGAGAGAGAGAGAGAGATGAAAAGATATAGTGGAAAAAAATTCTACGTTTAAATATTCATCATCACGACCGGACACACTAGAGTATTAGCATGGACCAGTTATTAAATCCGGATCGCCGCGTATATAGTATTGTTTTATCGTGTCACCGGCGACGAGGCTTTTCTCAACTGCTTAGCAAGCACTTATAATAATAGCATATAACATACGTATACATATAGATATGTGTGTGTATGTGTGCGCAGTGCAATACGAGTATGTACTTTACTATGTTTGCCTATACTCGGCTGCCGTTTTTACTGTGTACTCGTTCGACACACTCTGATGCGTGCTACGACGACGAGTTTTGTCGTTTTGATTTTAAAAATACATGTATTATATAGGTAAGGTACCCACCGGCCATGTCTCTGGAAATATTATCACCTAAAACGCGTTATGACTATACATACTTAATTATACCACGGCCGGATAACCACGGTGTCTATGTACGTATCGTCTTACAGCGATACCAAAACGTCAGTTAAAGGAATTCACCGCGCGTATAAACGACGTATATAAAAACAGTGCCGCGGTGGAGTATAATACCGCAGTAATAGGCACGTGCCCTGTTCCGAAATCTTGTTTTTCTCTTCCACCGTCAAATTGATTGGTCAACAACAACAAAACTCCACGACGAACCTACTTGGAAAAAAAAAATTTCTAGAAAATAATGAAAACTCAACTCATCGATTAGATAAAATTATTTGATAAATACCAATTTGTTTCATTTTTCAAAATTTCGTATTGCCCACTCACGAATGAATACGTACTACACGTTTATTATATCGGTACCTTTACGAAATCATACTAAAATTATTGGAACCGTAAGAGAATAGTCAACATTATATTATGGAGTCAGATTTAGATTTTTAAAATTTCTAATCCTATAGGCAAATGTTGAGTCGAAGTATCTAGCGAAACATCGTCACCGTACTATAGAATTTTTTTATTAACGACGTCATCACATATATTTCATCACCCAATGTTCCCATTGATTAGAACATAATATAAAATTTTCTGCGGTCTTATTCGATTTCACGCTTTTGTACCCATACTAGATCGTACTCGCACTCGATTCGGCTCAACTTTCAAAGAGCACACGATATGTCCATCCTCTCACGCCGGAAAAAAAAAAAAAATTACACAAACCCTTGTAAAATATACTATAATAGTGATTATGCCGTCTACCGATAAATACGTTACGAGTTACATTTTGTGTCGTGTGGGAAATCGCCGGGTTGACGACGACGACGGAGAATTAATATAATAATAATGCAGAGCGTGCTGGACGTGCGAGAAATTGAATAAGAAAGAAACAGTAATAATAATAACGAATAAATAAAATAACCGTTGAACAGCGTAATTATTTTTAACGGACGTTTTTCTCTTCCGACCGGCCGTTTCACGTATAAATGTATACCAAGAAGCGTGCTTCCTTAAGAACAATGGGCGAAGATAATGAAAATAGTGTGTCGTTTTTTTTTGTTTTTTTTTACATGTACAGTAGTCGCATTATTATTATACATGTATTACACACACACACACGCTTGTGTATATATACGTGTAGTGGTGGGTGTATTTCGCGTCCGTTGACGGCGGCGGCGGCGGTTGAGAGCGCCCATCTGCCCCCCGCAACGGTTTCACCACATGTCGTGTACACCCCGGCCACCTCCACCGCCACCGCCGCCCCCGCCGCCGCGCGACCGTCCGCGTGTAAACGCACTTGTTACACGGCCTTGTCATTAACGTTGATTGCGTTTTAAATTGTTCGATTGTGTGTCAAACACCCCCGAAATCTTCTCGCTTTTTTTTTTTTCTTTTTTAACGGCCGTCCGAAAAGAAACGTGCATTTCGTTTTTAACCGTTTCTCCTTCACTCCAAGACGTTTTTAACGTACATAATAATAATAATAATGATAATAATAATAACAGCGTACAATGCGTTTCAACTTGGTGTTCCGCGCGCGGTCCCGCGGCACAGACGCGCGTCGTTATTGTCACGGTACACGGTGCGGTAGACGTGCATCGCGTACGTCATTTCGACGACCGGAACACGTGCTCCGGTGCAGTGCTACGACGGCCGGGTCCGTGCCGCTACGCGTTAAGCTCGCGTGCACTCGCATTGTTTTGCACGCCGCGATACGACTCGTGTTACGTTACGTGCGCACCGCGGTACAATATTCTCGGTTGACACGAGTCGAGACCGCGTTTCGCTCTCGGGACGATAAGACGATAACGACCGTGCACACGGGTAACCTACCTACCGCGATTGACGTTGCGATTTCGTGTGTCCGCGGCACGCAACTGTGCCGCACTCGCAGCGCGTACAATAAATAATATAATATTGTTACCGCGGCGTTTCAAAATACTTCCAACCCGATCGTGTTTGCACGAAAAATTATTTCGTACCATCACGATCGAACGTAACCCCCGAGGAGGTAATAACATCATACAACGCACGGGTGAAACCTGTACGTACATATTTCATGTAGCTGCAGTGTAGGCCCGCGCGCCCCGGATAAGCTCGGATTTGTTCTTTTATTTTCCTAGCGAATCGCGCGCACACACACACACACACGTCAGTGACGAAATAATCATATAAACGCAGCGTGTACGATAATAGGTGCGCGCGTACATAACAATTACATTATACTGCGCGTACCTATGTTATATATTACTATTATTATTTTAATGTTCGTGAGTATAGTTTTCGAAACGACGGCGGTCTGCAGTGCACATAATCTTGGAAAATCAAAATCGTCCTGTCGACTGTTATTTTTCATTTTTCTACATCTATTTGCTCGTACCTAAACGTCATATTATACTCTTCAATACGTCTCACGACGATATGTTATGTTCGATGACCTTGGTTCGGCCAATTAAAAGCAATACAAAATATTTCATTTCACGAGCTCGATTCACGTGCACGTTAATAATTGCAATAACCATCCGATATGTGTATTATGGGTACGCGCCGAATACGATTTTTGTTCGGAGGTAAAAAATAATAAAACGATCATTTTACGCAATTAAATCGAACCCATTACTCTTGTAATATATGGTAATAATATTTTTTTTCAACTGTACCGACGATACATCTTTGATATGTACACTGTAATGCGACGAAACGAATAATGTGTGCCCCATATTACGGTCGACGTTCGCGATTAATTCCAACTACACGTGTACAGCATTTGTACCCGCACTGTACTTGTGATTTGTATAAAACACGGTGCTTAGGAATATTATAAGCATTATACACAGTGGCACAGTGCCGAAATCGGTGTCACGTCGGTGTTTCGGAGAACGATATAGGGAAAACAACAAAAACAAATATTCATTGGTCTTAAGTACATATTTTATCGGCTCAAACGTTTCCAATGCTCTCGGCGACCATCATTATTCGTCACTGTTATTTTTATTCGAACCTTGTATACATATTAATTTATTGCGCGAAACGACTCGCGGCGAGCAGTCGTCGTTATGTCGTCGCCGCCACCGACGCCGTCATCGCCCTCGTCGTTGTGCAATAACCACCCGAAATAATACCACGCACCGGCGCGGTGGGCTATTTTTAGACCTGTTCACTTCCGTGATAACTCGCCCATTTACAATCGGTCACGGTATTACGCAGCGATGTGATCGTGTTTCCTTACATGCACAGCAGAATCGTCTCGTACCGCGCGCACTATGAAGTACAACAAATAACAATAATAATAATAATATTCGTCTTAGGTCACTCTAAACGCACACATACACGATACATATACAAAAATACTATTACATAATATTATACATACATATATATATATATATATATGTACTATGAAATCTAATATTGCATATAAATATCTGTGTGCACTCGAACGCCTGTGCTTATGTGTGTGCGTGTGTGTTTATGTTGCTCACCGACAGATTAAGGGTTTGATGACACCGTATATAGATGTACTTTTTGCATGATTATCTCGTACACACTCAAACGTATACACGCACACGTATAAAAGTCCGTGTACGAGTTTTCCGACAATGGTGTGTGTGTGTGTGTGTGTGAGTGTGTGTGTGTGTGTGTACGTGTATGTATATACATGTACAAAAGGTAAAAAAAAAAAAAAAAATCAAGAATAATAACACAAAGAACCGATTTGTTATTGTTTTTTTTTTTCCTTCTCATTCGGTCTCTTTTATCGCGAGTTGCCGCCGCCGCTGCTGCTGTGCGTACATTAATATATACGTATATTTATGCCCACAACTATTTTGAATAGGTGTCGGAGGCGAAAAAAGGCACAATGGCGTTAAATCTCCGTGCGCGTGTGTACGCCGCAGTACACGTATAATACGTAACTATATAGGCCCCGGTAGCAGTTTTTCCAGTAATGTGCATGTCGAAGTGGAGTGCGGCAGCGGCGGCGCTTTCGTAACGTCAGTCCGACACACCGAAAAACATAACTATGTATAACTCTGTATATATATACATAATAACACTACATATACATACACACATATATATATATATATATATATATATATATACATGTATACGAACATATATATTATGCACTTGACGGTTCTACAACGCCACCGCAGCAGTGCGCTGTGCATATAGTTATGCAACGAAAGAAAATTTGTGTCTAATTTCCCCGGGGTTAACGCGAGACGTGTGTGTATATATACACATAATATATAGTGGGCGGAATGTTCACCGGTGACATTATTATAATATGTTTGTACTCTCGAGTCCACGACAAATTGATGATTATCCGTTTTGTAAAATAATGAATATAACGCTTATATACTTACCTGCATATATATATATAATAATAGTGGAGGGAAAAAAATGGTAATTCCACCGATTTATTCGAAATTGAAATTAATGTCTAGGAGATTTTTCCAAAAGAAAAACAAAATTAACTACCTGTTTCATCGATCAATTCGCGCGGTTATAATATTGACTGCGCACTTTTTATTCATCGCTGCAGGAGTACGATAATATATTATAGTCTTGTAAAGTTTGTCTTAGTATAGTGTATTAGTGTATATACTAAACGTGATATCATGCCGAATAAACGAAAGTCTTCTTCTCGCTTGCGGAAGATTTTAAATAAATATCGATACGTATTACACGACGCATATAATAATGGTTTACGTAAAAAACGACTTGTTTTTCTCTGCAGACGGACATGTAATGCTATCATTATCGGGTATATTAATTCGATACCGAATCTGATGTTTACGATTATACCTGTATAATATTATTACCTATAATATATTATGGTTTCCGTGGAAAGTGCATTACGTTAAAAAAAGTCTGTACCGCGCAGTATGCGTACACGAAAAATGCAAACGGACCTATATAGTGTTATCGGGTAAACCGCGCGCGGGCACTTGATGTTCAGCAATAATTTGGACGCGGGAAAAAAAATTCGCTTATTTTTTTGATGATCTTCTTCCGGTGCGCCGCGGCGGTATAAACACGCGGTCCGCGTCGACGCAAAAAGCGCTATTTTTTCTATTGTCTTTTGTACGCTCCGTATTTCGAGTACCTCGACCTATTGCTGCTGCAGGATTAGAATCGTCACGGGGGATTACATTATTGTCTATATGTGTTCCGGTTTTTACCACCATATAGGTACGTACTCGCAAAATCATCTTTCGGTTTCAATTATCCCTGGACCATCTGGCCTAATCGCCGTATAGGTTACCGCGTATGCGGTGCCGCCTACCGACACGTACGCGCGGTCCCTCCGACCGCGTCCGTAGACGACGGTATAGGTGTCAAATGCGTACCGGTAGCACAAAAGCGTGAACGCCCAAACAATAACAATAATAATGTAACAATCGTATCACAGACGCGCGCGCGACAGCAGCAGATTGCGAAACGGAAAACGTGTAATAATAATAATAATAATGATAATACGTTATACGTATGACTTTGGTATGTCTGTAGTGTGTACGCGAGAACCGTCAATCATCTGCGAACCGACGAAAAGCCCCATACGGCGTCCGCGGGGCGCCGGATCCTAAATGTATTTACACTTATATATATAATTTTATAGCGTATACAGACGATGTGCGCGGCTACGTATGCACATGACGCGCGCGAATTCGCTACGCAATTATTATTATTGTTATATTATTGGTATCAAACGCGTGCGCGTCTTCTCAGAGGAATTGGGAAAAAATTTGCCTATCCGGATTTAAAGCTATATATTACGTGGTGCGTAGTAGAAAATGATATCGGCAGTGCCCGACTTGGCGAGGGCGCACAGGGGCCTCGGATGCAGTCCCTGTAGATAGTCTTAAAGGCGCAAACGACGCTGAACACAAGTGAAATGCAACGATTAATTGGTCGTCATAGTCAAGATCGTAGCGTGATTACCGAATCTGCTTTTATTCAAATATTTCAACAAAATGTACCATATGATTTTACCGTACGAATTTACTATGACAATCGTTGTACTTTTCACTCGACGAGTACGCGACATCCGGCGTGACGTTTCGGACAAAACTGTTGCTCATATTGACATGTCGAAATGATAAAATCATTAAAATTGGTCATCGATTTATAATAGCCGACTAGTTCGTAACATTTCGTTTCAACGTGCGTTGGTGTATACGATTTATATGTCAACTTCCGATTCGTACATTCGCCTGCCTCCAACGACTCGGATACGCCGGCACCACCCCGGTACGCGCAATGCACGTACATTACGCGTTTCATTCGGATGTACGTTTTAAATGTTGTCCGACGAAAAGAACAATAATAATAATACTACAACGATAAACAGAAGTCGAACGGTCACGACGAGGACTACCGCATATTATTATCGTAATGGAAACACTGCACAGCGGCTGCAGTTGTCGTCGCGTCTTATTTTAAATAATATCGGCCGGGTTTCCGCATTAACGCGCTCGCGACCCGTTCCGCTGCCCACACCGCCGCCGAGGTATTATACGTATATTATTGTATAGAGTTGTCCGTACACGGTTTTTCGTGTTTAATCGGCTGCTGCGGCCCTATGTGCGCTAACGAGGTCGATACGACGACGATCTCCGACTGCGGCCCGCGGTACTATATATATATATATTATCTTATGACTATATATGTGCACGCGATGCACTGTTTTATAATCGTATCGAGTACCTATATTATTATTATTATTATTACTACGAGCAACGTGTGCGCCGCGCTTTTGTGAAAAATAATAATAATAATAATAATAATAATACGATATTGCCGTTTCGTCTTAATTCTCTCCCGGGACCCCTTTATTATATACATTACACGCCGCGTGCGGCACAATACTTAGCAATATATACGTGCGTATAGTATACATTTATATACACGCAATTACAGCGCGTACGACTTGCGACTATTCCGATTCATTATTTACACACACGCATACGATGTGCGCGGAGTAGTGGCGCGTATGTACTGTTTATTTTATTTACCGCGTTGTGTGTGTACCTACACTTACACGACTACGTTATTCTCTCGTATTCTACACACACACACACACACACACACACGTTCGATACGCGTGTGCCCGGTACATAATAGATATGCATGTGTGTGTACTATTATTGTTGTACCGAGTGAATTTGTCGTCTCGAAAAGTCGAGCAGCCGACTTTCTGTTTAGCCGCACGCCGTTGTGTATAGATTCACTATTAATTTATGCTACGCGTATCAGCTTTGTATAAATACGCGTATTGTAATATATTTTATTATTATCATACTAACGGGCGCGATTTTAGTTTTTTACTTGGACGGGCTATTTAAATCCAATTGCAGACCCTCCCATCCCTAAAACTGTTCTCCGCCGATGGTATACTATAACATTCCTTTGAATGCCCACACTGCAATTAAAACGAGAATCATTTTTTTTTTTTTAGAAAACAATTACTTTTACTAACTTACCACAAAATGTACTACAAAAACGATAAACACGTTTCTCATAATATATTCGTTAATCGATGATGGAGGTTTAACACTTGTTACGATATACCGATTTTTTTGGAGGGGGCTCATATTAACTTTGGAGCGGCTAAAGGTACCCTACCTCCAAAATCGCGCGTGTGAGTACATTATCGGTATAACCGGGCGACAACGGGTTCGGAACTCGTCGTGGCGTACGATATTGTTGTTAAGAAGCGCAGGCCCGATGCGTGTATACCTATTATATGTACCGCGTATACCGGTCTAGCAGCAGGCTAACCTGGCTACGTGTACTACGTGGATTGCATAGGACGACGTCGACGACGCTACCGACCGCGTCTCTTAATGATTGTTCGATTACAGTGCGCCCGCCCGCCCACCCGTGTTGACGAATCGCCTATTTCGGGTGAACTCTGTTATTATATGTATTATATACACTCGCGGAGAAATGTCGTGTACTTGCGCACGGACGTACGCGGTGCAGCAGTTGTGTGCGCGCCGCCGCCGCAGAAGCTGTTGCCGCGGCCGTGGGAACCGTAAACGCTGTTAATAACCCGCGCGTCGGCCAAAGACCAAAAACAAAAACGTAATAATAAAGATATCTCGCGCCGGCTGCAGATTATCATTATTGGACACCTCTGGGTAACGCTAATATTCCGGCGTTCCGTTGATCTCCCGTTATTGTGACGCGCGCATCATGTACCCGCCGCCGACCTCAGAACCGTCCGCCGCACACCCTTGTCCGTATTCGTTTCCGTAAAATGTCTACGGGCTAGCTTAGATCGTTCACCTCGCAACAACGAAACGAAAGCGAATCGTTTTTTTTGTTTTTTTCTTAAATTTTATTTTAATAATCGAGCCGTCCGGCTGTGATAGTCTCACGGTCCGAGACGATCTCGAACATTTAAAAAGCAATGACATCGCGTGCACCGTAATGCGGGCGATCCCGAGAGGAAACCATCGGCTTTTCAAGTTTCTTATTCGAGAAATGTTTCGTAACTTTTCGACCAGGTTCAACGATGGTTATCTGGAAAGTTCTCGCAGCGCCACGCCGTCGTGGCGTGTCCGATCGAAAGATTCGTAGCGCGAAGCTAAAACGTGTGCACATAAGATGTCGTCGTCGATGTCGTTTCCGTCGAGTAAGACCGCGTAGGCACCATGCACGATATAAATTCCTTCGGTGCCCACATCCACACAATTTTGCGTACAACACGCGACCAAAAATTATTGTACCGACGTGATGTACAATAATATATTATATTAATCGTCTCGGCGTGCGCGGGTACGGTTCGATAAGGAAATGAACGAAAAAAACTCTCTCTCGAGACCTGAACGCGCAGCTATACAATATAATGCGCGGACGACGCAGAATATATGACTACGGGGACGACGGCGACGGCGACGGTGGCGGCGGTGGATGATGATGACTCGAGGCGCGGACGTCGTCGGGTCGGTTAATTATAATCCGAATATGCGATCTGCGCGCCGCGGTCTTGCCGCGCATCTCGCCGTGCACGAGAGATTATTAAAATACGGGACCCGCGATAAATTAAACGCGTATCGGTCGGTCCGGTCGGCGGACTCTCTCGCGGGGGCCGCACGTCGTCGGGAATCGTGTTCGTACACGTATACCAAGGTATACACGTCGGTATACCGGTCGATCGTATCTCGGGGCGCGCGCGCGTAGTTTTATGTGTAGCACGTATAATATCATAACGACACGCGTGTGTGTGCGTGCAATACACGTACGCGCAACGTGCATGTGTGCGACCGGTATAATCTCGTATTATAATGTACCGTACGCATTATACGTGTATAATAACGCATAAATGCGAAACGGGTGAAAGGCCACGGAATTATATACATTTGTACCTTGTCCTACGTCTTATCTCCCTCACTCTCTACGTACGTTCGTTTTTTATTTTCCGATAGACGATAAGACGGTGTACTACGGCTACGTTGTGCGCTGGTGCCGCGGTGATTTTTCCAAAAGAACCGCCGTGCGCCCCGTTGTGCGGACACCCCTCACACCACCGCCCCCGCCACCGTACTGGCGTATATCTGACGACAAAACAATAGATCACCAATTGTAATAATAATAATTGTGGAAGTAGTAGTAGCAGTAGTATGTTACGACGTATTACTGTTGTTATAAGCGAGTACCCCTACTCAAGTCAAAACTCCTATCATGGAAAACGAAAATAACGTTGTACAAAGTTCTGATAAGACCGGTAGCACTATACGCCTGCGGTGCATGGGCAACAACAATGACGGACGAAAATAGACTAGCTACGTTTGAACGGAAGGTTCTTAGAAGGATATTTGGACCAAAAAGAAACACCCTGGGGGACTTGGAATTAAGAACAAACCGAGAAGTAGAAGAACTATATGGCGAAACAAATATAATTAGAGTCCTTAAGAGTAGTAGATTGGGATGGGCTGGTCATGTGTGGAGATCCGAAAGCCCCATAGGATTGGCCACGGACTGGAAGCCGGACACAAGAAGGCCGAGAGGACGACCCAGACAGCGGTGAAAAGACAGGATTACAAAAGACGCATCGAGACTGGGAGTGAATGACGGAAAAGAACTAGCACAAGATAGAGATGGATGGAGGCAAGTAGTTGTTGCGGCAATGGACCTAAATGGCCCGTAAAAGCCAAAGAAAAAAAAAATAAATAAGCGAATTACAACGATTACAAGCACTTCTACAGTCGTTAACAACGTCGACATTTAGAGGAGACCGTCATATCGCTCTCGTATGTTTTGAAAATCATCGATCACCGAATATATTAGCTGCCTCCAACCCCCACGAAAATATCCGAAGAATTTTCTTTCCTCCTGCAAAATGCAGTCTTTCTCATGATTCAAAATAATGAATTCTTCGATTCGTCGACTGTTCTTCGTAAATCAAAGCTAAATCACTGGGTACTTAGCGTGATACGAATAATTGTGCGATCTCGACGCGAATCACCGCGGGGTTGCTCCGGCAATGTGACGTCTCACCGGCAATGTACGCGAGTAATTTGCACATCTCATAATGTTGTACCACCTATTACGAAAATCGCGCTTCGAGAATAAAGAAAAAAACACCCGTCAGGTTTAGTGCACACGTAAATAAAACATAACCATCGCGGGGCGCCAAAAATCGAGATTTTGTCCGGTGATATACCTATAAGCGTTAAATAGGCGCATAATTATTATTAGCGGACGAGCCAACAAAATATAATAATATATCGTACCTGTTCCTATTATTTCCCTACATGTAGGTACTCGCGGCCCAGTCGTCGATGCACGAGACCGATTTGCGGTTTTATTACCGCGCGCCAACGATATAATAAATACGCGCCGCCGTCCGTCTCTCTCTCTCCCTGGATCGCTATATAGCTCGCTGTCATATAATATATATAAGCCGCGTATTCTATCACTATCCGATATCCCCGAAGGTGTTGCGTTCATACGCACACACACACACACACACACGTATAAATATTACGTGTATGCAAGTGTAGGTAAGAGTATACGAGTAAAAAACGCACGACGATAAAAAAAAAATAATAAAAAATAAAAATAAAAATGGTAAGAAAAAATCCAAAACGCTCACGACCTTATAACTCATGCAGATAACAACGGCCACAGAGCAGTATATGTGTGTGTGTGTGTATTAAAAACGCGTAATACCTATATACATGTATATATGTATATATATATGTGTGTACCGGCTTTCACACCTCGACAGTGGGCCACGCCCGCGCAACGGGCACACGCTGCAACAACAAATTGCCCGGCGTGCAGCCGCCGTCAAGAATAGTACATATAATATTATATTCTTCGGCGCGTACACACACACACACACACACACACACATATACATATACTTATGATATACACGTACAGGTACATACGAGCGTGTTATGTTGTGTATGTACGTATACATGTATAGTAATATGTGTATACTCGGCGGCGATGAATCCAAGTATACCACCGCGCGTGTTTACCTTAGAGGTATTATTATTATTGCACCGGTCGAGCGATAGGTACCCCGATGACGAAGCGCGTGGTGTACACACACACTCACGTATAAAATACATAGATACGTGTATAATGAAAAAGTACCCCCGCGCACGATTTCGCGCTCGCTCGCGGCTCGTCTAACGGTGCTGTCCGCGCGTGTGGGAAATCGGTCGGTCGGGGTCGGTCCGAGTGGCCGCGCGACAGACGATAAATCTCGCGGAAGACCCGATTCGGTGGCGTCTATAATACCTCGTCCGGTTGGAGACCTGACCGAACTTTGTTCGCTCAAGCCCGCCGAAAAAATTAAAAATAAATTATCGCACCGCGAATAAATTTAAATAAAACAAGACACGGGTTACGATGGTAACTATTCTTTATCCCATTAAAATATTGAAATTCGTTATGATACATATTTAATTTAAATATTCAAATATTTTTGATCGTATGCGATACGGTAGTCTGAATATAAACGTATTCAACGAGCACCTCCCCGTGGTCAAGTGCTCTCGTTTCCCAAGGATTCGCGCGGCAAAGTTTGGAAACCGCTAGCTGCTGCAGTGATCGCGAGTAGTCGAAATAATTTCGTCACCCACTCACGGCGCGTGCTTTCACGTTTCGTACCGCGTCAGTGTGTACACGCGTATTAAACTGTTATTATATATATTACTTAGCGATACACGTACATTCTATATATTTGTTATGTACGAATGAGCGCGCGTGTGTTTTACACGTAATATATTATAATAATATATTGTGTTGGCATACATTTAAGAATTTATTTGACGAAAAGAAAGAAAGAAAAAAATATATACCTCGTAAGAGAGAAATAATAATAGTTCCTTGTAATATATGTATCGTGTAGGCAAAACTGCGTGGAAAAAAAAAACGCTGACTTTCCGTGTCTAATTTTCTTATTATTTTTACACCACCGCACGTCATTGGAAACGACAATACATCTATATGTGCATGCGTAATATATATATTATATATATATATTATGTATATTGTATATATATTTGCATATACATATATATACGTGCGACTGTATACATCGTGATGGAAAAATTATTAAGATATAAGTAATATATTCATCCCGCGTAAAAGAATTTCGTATTTTAATACGGAATCGTTGTTGCGTTCGACCTGTATATATATATATTACCTATCGGTTCGTTTACATCTCGCGCGCGCGTATTTAATAATATTAATAAAGTATCCAGAGTCGGGAGAGGACCAATTAAGGACGTGTGGCGCGCGGGTTAAGAGTCGTGATACAGAGTGGCGAAGAAATCTTTGGATTTCTCTCCGATCGCGTATTTACGTGTACTTAATGCGTGTGTATATATATATATATATATGATTAAAACACCGTGGGTACATAACATATGTGAAAAAGAGAATTACGCGCGTTCGCGCCCCGCCCCGTTTACACGTAAAATACTGCGCAAGCACCGCACAAAGAAGTAATGAATAATCCCCCATGTCAAGGGGATCCCGAACTGCTGCAGATCCAACGATATACAACGCAATACTGCATGTATATTATGCACCTAATACAATAATATACGACCGCCGTCGATGAGTTAGATCTCGCGGATACGGTGACGTTTCGCGGATTTCGAGAACCCGCTCTCGTACATGTTCACTCTCTCTATAGTCTATACGTGTAAATGTGTAACAAATACAATATATATATATATATCTATTTAAGTACAAAGTGCTCTCGTGTCTTATGCGAATCGGGAAACGCGTTTTATTCAAATTATTCTCGTCGTCCGACGACACGGCTCCGCGCGTGTATCGGTCGCCTTTTTTTTTTTTTCTTTCGCTCTCTTCCGCCAACGGACGTAATTTATCCCGCACCTTAACGTACGTGTACGTACGCACACTCTCGCACGATCGCAAACAAGCACACGGCGCAACATATACATATATACATACATATATAATATAAGTAGGCTATTGTACGCACGCCGCCGTTTGTGGCCGGCGTAAAAACACCGGCACACAAACGACACCATAAATAATTGTTCGTGTGTGCAATATCCAACAACAACCTACTCGGGTCTCTCGGGTGAAAGACACGGTCCGGCCCGCGCTAACAGATACGATCGCACCAGCCGAGTTTTCACCAAATCGCCGCGCGCAGCAGTATCGTCACACCAGCAGCAGCAGCAGCAGCAGCAGCAGCAACGTTTACACGCGTTTTGCAGAGTTTGATTGCGCACGATAACGCCGCGTTCGCCGATAATGATATAAAATTGTACGGGAAAACACACGCGAACACGACACTCCATCTACATATAATAATAATAATGAAGTGTGATGAACGAGTTTGCCGCGGACCGACGCACGTTGGTGGCGCCGTCGAAAACCACTATTGTTTGTACCCGCGAGACAGGGCTATAGGATTTTATTATGTTATGCAATATTAAACACGGATATCTCTCATATCTGGGGGTCAATAGTTAACCGAGTAAAAGGCACCGTTTTATAGTCATAGTCAAAATAATAGTTAATTGTGTGTAAATATTTTGATTAAAGCAGAATCGCCGGTTGATGTACTGTGATTTTGTCTGTGCATTTGCTATAACAACCAAATCGTTGTTATGGAAACGGTGCATTTTAGTCGTTTGTACCGTGCACTTATTTGTAAGACGTATGCTCTGTTTCGACGACGAGTTTACTGTAGACGGATTTCGAAATTCTTCGGTATTTCAGTGGTGACAAAACATAATGTACACGTGCGAGGTAATCATCACGTCGATGATAGACTTGCAAGTCTGCAAGAACCGCGTCCGCCGTCGAGTCGATGTTTCTCGAGCGCGGAGGGCTCGCAAGGACCTCGGGAAACTTAGAACCGTTTGCGAAAAACAAAATCGTCTGTTTCCGTTATCTGACGCGTTGATCCTTGTCCGGGAGGAGAGCCGATCCTGCGGTCGGTCCGCGACGGCTACTGCGGAACGCTGACTTTGGCCCATTGATACACATTCGGCGCGTCCTTGCCCCGGGCATTACCCGGCGAGGCAACAACATAATATTTATATATACGCACCGCCGCGACGGTGGCATGTCCGATGACGCGTTTTCCGTGTGCATTTATGCGCTACGCGCCATCATGGACGGCCGACCAAGCGCGTCGTCGTCGCCGCCGCCGCCGCCGTCGTAGCGTCGCGCCCGGAGTCACACGCACAAAAATGTACACACACGAACGAAAATGTACACACACGTGCACAAATATGTACCGTACACGTACGCAAACGTATACGTGTACACGCGGGGACATACACACACGCGGACAAAAAGCGGCGGCGCGGCGGCGTCATCGATCGCTTCTGGTCAGACTGAAAGCGAAATCGCGAGCCCGAAACATCAGTCGCGCGCGCGTGGTATGAATGAGTGAAGCGCACCCCGCCTCCTGCCGCCGAGTAAGACGGTTTTTGCTCTTTACTCGTGCGCATCAGAGCGTTCCGGCCGGAGCATGTAGACCAGAAACTTGGATATGGGTCAAAGAACAGCCCACTCGATCGCGCCGAAACGAAAAGTGTGCGACGACGGCTCGGTTCTACGCTGTTATGCACTCGCGTATAAACGTGGTAGGCATGTGCGTGCACAATAGCTGCGCACACGGTTGTGCGCATGTTATTATTGTTGTAACATCGGAGAAACCGGTCGACTTGCAGTGTCACCTACCGTGCGGTGTGCAGCAGCGGCGGTGTACCACCGCGCGATAAGACGGATGCGCGAACCACCTTGTCGGGGCGGGCGGTCCCCTCGTAAGTCCCGGCGGCACGCAAACGCGATGACGGCGCGAACACACTACCCTGCTGCCGCACGCCCCGACCGCGGGATATTGTCGCCGTCGCGTAAGCCGCTTACCTCCGGATCGTGTCCGTCGCCCGTGTGACGAATACGCGTGCGTGCGCGCGCGAGCGAGCGACGAGCGGCGGCAAAGGATGTCGGACTACCTGAAGTCGTCGGGAGAAGCCGGTGCGCGGTTACACAATGAAACCCGCGCGTTCAAGGCCGTTCCCATACTGCCGCAGCGCCGCGACTATTATGATTAAAAACGTTATTATATATTATTACTATTATGTGTGTATGTGAGTCGAGAATAGAGAACGAATGTCCGAAAACGTCTTTCGGTTTACACCGAATTATAATACTATAAAATTATAACATTACATTATGCACCGCGGACGCGAATCGAGGGAAAAACGGTCACGTGGTGCGGGGAAAAATTAAAATATAAAACAGCACTTGTGTATCGTATAATATTATACGGTAGCTCGATAAAAAATAAATAAACGATTTTCGAGTACGCGGGTATATTGTGACGATATGCGTATTACGTGTTCGCACGTTCGCGCCATGTTTACGCCGCCGTCGACAATGATACGAGAAGAACTCCCACGCCGAAACGCGATAATATTAGGACTGATTGAACAACACGTGGAAAAAATAAAAATGAAAATAATAGCGAAAAAATTGTGCTGCGCACGCGGGAGAGCGCGTATCGCGTGAGCGTTCACGACGTATCGCAAGCAAATTGCTCACATCCTCCTCCGTGCGCGTGTCATATTATATTATGTAGAATAATACACGGGTGCGGACGAAACTTCACGTCGGCCGGGCTCTCATTGGAAGTCGTAACGAAACGGAATACAATATGCAATATCGTAAACGTAGCCGCGATTCGGGCGAAAATATGATACAAGGTGATCGTAATATCATGTTTCAGCATGTAACAGTCGTACGACGGACGATCGTTTTGAAACGGGCCGATCTAACGATTTATAATTTTCTGTGTTTTCACGTGCGTTTTGTAACACTGAATTACGATCGGCCTGTACACGCGTAGGTACGCTCGTCGACTGCTATTACGCACGAGAGAAAATCCGTTCGAAATGATACTCTGGGAAACGCATGTGTGTACAGGCAATAATTGTAATAACGGAGTGCAATAACAACATCGTACAAGCCGTGATTGCGAGCACGCGAGAATATATTCATAGTCACAATCACGGTGGCGAAATGAAATGCACAGCATAATTTTGAATACCACCCCGATGCCGCAGTGGCAAATTCCGCCCCCGGGATCGTACAGGTTGCATGGAAATAATCTAAAGCACGCGCTACGATAGCTGACGAAGATTTAATCGTTATACCGCGGTTGCCGTTGTCATATTATAACCGTTTGTCTTCAACGTGTACCGCTGCACAATTGTCCCGCTGAAAACGCATAGAAACGTCGTCTAAATATCCCCTTTTACGTACCGATAGTAAGTTATGTTGTCGGTGAACGCAAGTCTCCGTCGTCGATCGTCATCATCGTCGTCGTCGTCGTCGGTAGCGGCGGCAACTCTGTGAACCTGCCAGTCAGCATGATCAATGTGGGGCATATCTAATGAACCATGCGGCACGAATTCGTCTACAATGCTTCTATGTGCTACTGCTGCAGCCGCCGAAGCCGCCGTTCATTGAGTTTTATACCGACGTTTATAATGTGTCCGAGCAGCCGACGAGACGTGTTGTACAACGCCGGTGTTTCGTTTGTACATATTATTATTATTATTATGTGCCAGTAAATATTATTACTTTTCGATAAAAAAAAAAAAAAATAAAAAAAAAAATTCCAAAACGGATTACAAGCCTTCGTAACAGCGGACGCGTCGTAGGTAGTTGTACGAACATTTTCGACTATTCTAACGATTTTCGTCCCCTTCCCCACGTCATCATAAATCGGACGTCGTCGATATTGCAATCTTCGCCCGTGTTCTTGCAGCAGTTACATGGTTCGGTTGGAATTTAAATGAAAAGCTCGACGACGAGTCCTTTATCGTCACCGTGAAATGCTCCTGGAAACCTTGAAAAAGCTAAGATAACTATTCGAAAAAGGGCTGGGGCACCGTGGATCGGTACGTGTTTGTGCAGCGTTTCCACCTGTCTGTGACAAATGCTTCTTCTCGAAAACGAGCGCGCGCGTGTTTGGTGCGCGTACGAATAATAACAGTGTGATAATAACATTTTAATAAGTTTTCCCACAAGAGGCAGATGAACCATGAACGATGGCCGGTGCAGACATCGCGGAGCCGCAGCAGATCATATTGATCAGCTGACCGAACACTGCGGTGGTGATTAGAAACGGTCGGCGGCGGTCACGCATGGTTCCCGGCTCGATCCATTCATACGTTTTTATTATTCATTTTTTTCTTTCCTTCTCCTCCGCCGCCACCGTCTTCTCCCGCGGTATCCTCCGTCTTCTTCCACTTGCCGTCCGCAGGAGCTGCTGCTGCGGCTGCCGCTCCCGGTGTTTGCCGCGTGTGATATTATTATGTATACAAACATCGAGTGGTCCCATTCATGGGTGTCTGCTGCCGCTGATGCTGCTGGTGCGTCTGCCGCGGCTGCTACCGCGGCGCGTGATATAACACGTGAAATAGCTCCGGGCAAGGTCTCAGCCGCGGACCATTAACTCTGCAGCTTCACACTACACATCGTAAACGCAACACAATAATATGATACCGGTCCGGTAACCGAATCATCGCAGTCGTCACCGTTTGTCTGCGGTCTCGTTTTTCGTCCAAACGCCCCCTCGTACACACATATATATATATACGTGTGTATACACGTGTCCGACCCGTTTGCAGTCTAGCGCCGTGACGATCGAGACGCGTCTACCGATCCAAAGTCAAACGCCAAATCGCGAATAACTGCACCGTTGATTTTTCATAATTATCCCGATGTTATACTGCGATGTGCTACGCAGGCTCGTGGTGGCCTTACGATGCCGACGTCGTCGACGATTGTCGCCGCGGCCACCATCCGCCGACGCAGCCGACACGCGGAACACATGATATTGGACGCGAGAGAATAATATCACGAAAAAATAATGATAATAAAAAAAAAAAAAAAACGGCGACGACGAACAAAACCGAAGAGACTCTGTATTATTTGTGGTGACTAGGTATAGTGGCAGATTATAAAACCGATGACCGACAGCAGTTCATTGTGGAAGGACTCGGCTGCTATACATATATACAACCTTGGATCGACCGGACGCTGTAATGAGCGAGAAGTCGGTGTTAAAAACATTACCAAGTTTCGAAAAATACCACAAAATTTTAGACTGACATCATGGAAAAAAAAAATAATAATAATAATAAAAAATGAATACATTTATACGTGTATAAATATAGTGAACGGTTGCATCATAACCTTGGTATATACTATGTGTGCGTGTGCGTGTGCGTGTGTGTGTGTGTGTGTGGTGAAAACAATAGGTTTCCACGTTCTGTAGCAATAAGAGCGTTTCCCATCCGACCCTCTTCGGGTTGCGTACACGCGTACAAGTGCCTACACCACGCTGCCCTTGACATCGCAGTCGATTCGAGGTTATAAGTGTTATGCGAATTGATACGTCCCGAGCGTGTGAACGAATCTCCAGGCCGCGCATCCACACAATATCATGACGAAAGCGCGATTCCGTGAAGAAACTCGACGGGACGGTACTGCTGAGATTCGTCGCCGTCGCCGTCGTCGCAATGTCATTACAGCAATCCGATCCCGGGGTAGGTCTCGCGCGCGTCGTAGTGGCCGCTTTTCCCGGCGAAAAACGAGTCCGAAACTCGGCGGCGGACGGACAAACAAAATTCACTATCGTTTCGTGCGCCGCGCGGCCAAAGCATGTAGTAGTCTGTTGCTTTTCCGTCCGTTAAAAACGATAATGGTTTTGTACGCCTTGTGTATAATATGTGGTCTCGAAAGCGAAATTCGTTTGACCGTGAGACCGCGTCGAACGTGCTGTAAAAACCGAATAGAATATAAATATATGTATATGTATATGTCGTCTGCGCGCGAAATCGGGAAAACGGAATACGCGGCGGCGGCGGCGGCGGCAGATTGATGGGGAGGGAGATGGTGGGAGGGGGGCGGTAGATTCGAATTATGTTAAATGTCTGTGGATTCTAAGCCCGGAAATGACGTCACTAATTAGGGTGGGGTTTCCGATATGCAATCATCTTGTATCCCATTGTTACCTGTTAAAAATGTAACCAGAGTGAATACCTCCCCCACCTCCTACACCCCCCCCCCCGGCCATCAGACTGCCCCCACGCCTCGCCACTACCATCGCGTCCGCTTCCACCGCGCGCGGGCCCTATTCCACGCCACATCCACACTGTACACAGTGCCTGGCGACGGCTCTCTACACGCCCTACGGTGTGTGACGAACCGATTACAGCGCAGTACTAGCGCAGCGGCTTCCTACAAAAAAGATTCGCCGACGAGATGGACTATAGTCTATAGTCGATTAGACAACATGGTGAATAATAATATAAACACCGCAGACACAAAAGAATGCAATTTTAGTACAATATATACATATTATATCATATTATTATAACGACGTATTTATTGAACGTATATAATAATATACATATTGATAGCGTATAATATAGTATAAATAGAGCGCATAGTACCTATGTTATTATTATACATCGGCGACGAAACACGCTGCAGTGGCGGCGACGCGACGATGACGATTTCAAACGGCACGTTTTCCAACGCAGGCCAACGGAAATATTTCGATCTTCCTTCGGTAATAATACGAAAAGAAAAAAAAAACGATCCGCAACAGACGTGAAAGTGCTCGATAACGATTTCGTTATTGATTTTGACGCTGTCGTGGTGGTCGTCATGTTCGAAACTTGTCTGTTATAATACTTCTTATAATAGGACATTTTACGATATCACTGTAGTTCCCCTACCTGCGGTACACATGATATCGTGTAATTTACAGCGCACGGTGTACGGGCGATAAACGACGCGTATTATAATATATCATAAACGCACGCTGCTGCAGTGTAACGTTAAGGATAGAATACACAACGAGCGGCGATGTATACTTGTGCGATGGTGGTGTGTACTGCGGCGGCTATGGGGCGCGCGGAATGGAAATAAATCTAAAGAATAAAATAGTCAAAAACCATTAGGGCAACGCGCGCGAGTTGATTGATGATCGGTTCATCGGAGGAATGTTCATTGACCGGGTGGGAGAGAACGGAAGTGGCGTGATTAGCGCGTACGCTGTGTCCTGACCGCAGTCCCACATCGGCGCGGCAATTGCTCCCCGGCAGCAGTCGGGACACAAGAAAAAAATCCTTTTTTTTTCCAACTCGCACATAAAGAAGATACACCTACCGAGTGAAAAAGTAACAATGAAATAATGTTTGTTTTGTTTTACATTATTCGATATACGAACTATATAATACACAAGACAGGAAACGGGTGTACACAGTACATTATATATAGGTACAAGCTACTAGGCAAGAAAAAAATCAAAAATAAAAAAAAAAAATCAAGAAGGAAATGGCACCCGACCACGGAGGTGTTGTTCTTGGAATGTGAAGGTAGTACTTATAAAATGGAACGTTCTCGGTCACACTTTTCAATAACTTTTCTATTATAAGACTCACTTCCACTGTATCATAGGTACCCACGCACATATATTGGGGGGGAGGGGTTTCTCCCGGTTTTCTCACAACTATATAATACACAACACTATTATAACATAGTACATGTATACTATACATACATAGGTACCGCGCATAATATTATGTGTGTACGTCACGATTAAAACATTTAAACACAGCGCAGTGTGATTTCGTGTAGAGAAACAATGTTTTTCTTTCATTTTACCTCTTCGAAATCTTTGCCCCGTGCTGATCTTGTTTACACAATACTTCGTGTATTATGTACTACACAATTCTCCGTACGGTCAGCTGTGCGATGTCGATCACCCAATTATCACGAATCCGACAACGATATTGTAGGTGTATCGCGTGCGTGCACACCTTGGCGGGTGACAAGTAGATTTCGAATCGATATAACGCGCGGAGTACCTAGGGAGGTGGTGGCCGGAGGAATCGCGAACAGGATCAATCTCCTCGTGTCTCAAGTCCGCAAAACAAAAGTCCGCAAGACTACTAAATAGCTTGCGCACGCACTTTGCAATCGTGGGCGTTGGATAAGTATACGAGACGTAGTTGCTCCCGACCTCCGAAGTGACGGAAATGTTTTCGAGATGGTACGCGCCGTGTTCACATGTGCGCGCGTTAGATGCCCCGACCATGAAGGTACGACAACCGGAAGACGGCGTGCCGACGACGTGTAATACAGACGTAGCCGATTTGTCGGCGCGCGATTTTGTCGGTCCCGGTAGAAGAAGAAGAAGAAGAAGAGAAAACCGTGTCGTGACCGCCGTGTGTCCGTAGGCCCATTACAAAACGATCATCAGCCGGCGCAGTATAAAGACCTCACACGAAATAAAACGGGGTCCTCCTCCTTCGCCGCCGCCGGTGTTTCATCTCCTGCGCGAGCCGTTCTCATCTTTTACGGATTACCCGAAAATTGCCCCGCAATCAATTATCATTACCCGTTTTCGCGGCGACATGACTATCTGCAGGTACAGCGTTATAAATAGAGAGTCGGACGACGTGAACATTCACACGTGTTGTATACACATATATTACTATTATTGTTATTATTATAAATTGTTATATTTACGTGTGCGCGGGTACACTACGTCTGTATTATTACGCGCGAACCGACGACGTCGGTAACGCGTATTATATTGTTATTCCGTGATTCGGCGGCGTTCTCTTTTATTCGTTGCGCGCGCGCCGCTCACGAAAACCGCGTTTACGCCTAAGCTCGAATCAATAGCTTGTTACGCGTAGATTGTTTCCGTGCGGCTCCGTGTATAATATTACGTACGAGACCCGGTTCCGCGGCTATATAATAATAATATAATATACCGACGCACAACAATGGCCGGTACAATGCATCGTAATAATATTATATCCTAACGCGTATAATATCTGTATAATATTATCATGTCCGTCCGAGAGGAGTATATGGTCGCGGCAGATCCTTCGAGAGAGAGAGCAAAGTGAGTTTTGGCGTTTCATCGGTGTCATGCTGAAAATCCCCTGACCGCCACGAAGACGCGCAGGTATTAAATATCAAGTTCGTCGTAGGATCCAATACTTCTTGTCTCGCTAATCTTGCTTTAAAACAATGTATTCCAACTTCTTTCACTCACGGAACGTTTTGCGGTACACCCATTTTTTTCCATGATCGTAGTAACGCAGTTATGTTTTTTGTATCAGCAGAGTTCAACTCGATCTATCACGTCCCACGTCCCACCACTATAATATTGTTTAGCTAAGAACACCCTGTAACGACGACGAACGCCAATTCATTTTTACAAATATTTTGATACTTATCGGCAATGTTTGTCTGGCTACACGTTATTCTGGCCAGCCCGTTGTTATGGTAAGAATATGTCACGTTTATCTCACCGCGGTTATACATTGACACGTGGACAATTTTACATACGCACAACACGAACGAGTAAAACGCACCGTTTCCCTAACAACCACTCGGTTGTCGTAGTAATTCACGGTCTGATCATATATAGCCCGAAATCGCGGTACGTCAACCGATTATATGCATTTATTCAAATATTTACATAAGCATTGACTATGATTGTGACCACGATCTGACTGTGAATTCACCGTGACAGCCATTAGTAGGTAGTTGTCAGGGAAACGGTGCGTTTGTTCGTATGTTGGTATACGTACTTTTCACTCGACGATAAGACTTATCCACGTCAATACAAACGTGTTCGCGTTCGACTCGGATTTTGTTCTCGCGTTCCCCGGGACCGATAAGCACTCGTACCCGCGGGACTTTTCTCGAACGATTTAACAATAAATATTAACGTGGCGTATTATTATTATTATTATTATTATTATTATTATTATCCTGTTCCTACGTGTACTCGTACGCACCGGGATAGTATAGTCCGTGGATACGCGGGGCGACACCGCACATGCACGTGAGCAATTATTATTAATGAGATCGATAAAATAATGTAATATATTCTCGCCGGAGAAACCGTCACGTTCGCTTATACCTGGTACCTACCTAGTCACCCATCGACTAGGCCGCCCTTCTTCCCGCCCGTCGTCAAACGTTCTTCTTGTAAGACCACGTCTTGCGTTATTGCTGCGCGGTGATGATGAGTCTCCCGACATTCGTTTACAAATTTTCCGAACGGCTTTTCACTCGCGAACGTATACTTTATGCCAACGAGCGCACACGTCGTATTTTATGACTGTTTATTATTATTATGTTTCGTCTCGTCTCTCGTCGATTTGTCCAACATATTTATAATAGTATTATTATTATTTTTCCCGTATCCCTCGCCGCCGTACCACGTGACCGCCATCACGTCGCACCGTAGGAAATTATTGCTTTTAGTGAATTACCTGCAGTTTCCCCGCGCCACCGCCGCCGCTGCGGGGGGCCCTTCGTTTTTCCAAATCGGCGATATTAATCAATTTCCGACGCAAACGAGTCACGTACTACAACGGAATGTGTACGTACAAACCGCGCGACAGCCGCGGCGGAGGAATAATATGTGTATGGAAAGAAAAAATTAAACCGTAAGATAAAAAAAGTCTACCCGACGGAAAAAACGAGCGAGACGGAAAGAGAGCGAGTGAGAGAACGTCGGGAGCCGATCGATGTTTTTTGTGTTGTTATTATTTTAATATATCGTTTTTGTACTGAAACTGTCGTTTTTCGAGAGACCACGGGTAACGTTCCGTGACACCTGCAGCAATAGCACAACGCGGCAGCGTACAATCCGCCAGTGTGGGAGTTCTATGAATTATCGAAAATTTATCACAATTATTGATTGTTTCTAGTCGGACCGAATTGGTCACACCGGGTCGGCGTATAAAGGGTTAAGTGTAATAGTGATTGATCTTGTACGTACGTTCAGACGGATCGGCGGAGAAGGGTCGCGACGATCAATGGGCCGTAATAACTTCGACGGTGTACATTATAATGCATGTACAGTAATATCTACGGTGGTCCAATCGACGGCGGCTACGACAATTACTAATATTACTATTATTATCATCGTTTTACAAAACAGTCCTAATAATATTCACTTATTATTAGTATTATTATTATTACGTCACGAAGACGGCAATAACGTTTTATTATTACTTTTTTTTTTTTTATCTTTTTCCGTAACGCGCCACGAATAGCGTAATGTACGCGAGTTTTATGATTTTATGTATTTTTTTTCCTCGTTCACCACTAAAATAATAATAATAATAATAATATAATACAAGAGTCTCTCTGAATTCATTAAAATAAAAAGTAAGATTAGAGAGAGTGAGCGGGAGAGAGACAGACAGAGAGAGGAAGAGCGAGAAAGGCGACGAAAAAAATGCATCTTTCGCTGTTTCCCGCAAATCGATTTGTAACCATCTCAAAGCTTTTCCACTTTGGCAAATTACACCAGGGGAGTGAAAAAAAATAACAACATATACATATATATACATATACATATATATATATATATTATACGTACGCCGCGTATACGGAGAAAAGAGAAAAACCGACGGGGTAAAAGAAATTATGAGGAGGAAGGGGAGGAGAAAGGGGGAGAAAATAAAGAAAAGGTACGTGCGTTATGTCTTTAGGCCCCGTAACAAAAGTCGAGGAAAAATAACAGGGAGAAAACGAACTTTCCGTAATGGCGCAATAAATATCTAGAAGTAGCGTATGAGAAGGGGTGCGAGTATAAATACATTTGAGGCGGGGCACGGTGCTGCTCCTGCTCCTGCCGCTACGACCTGCATCGGGGCGCCTACTGTGGAGGATCGTCGATTATTTTTCCCCAGCCATGCCGACCCCATCCTGCCGCGGACCAGCCGTCCGTCGCGAGGAACGAAAAACGATGAAAACCGTTACGATTACAACGACGATCGTAGTCGGTGCTCACAAGATTACCGCGAGTCGTAGTAAAACATGTCCGTTTCGGTCGCCGTGCCGTGCGACGAGCCGAACAGAACCGGTTTCGCCTCGGCGAGCGCCGCGCGTCTACTACACTTACAGGGATGAGATATTTTTGTATCCTACGGCCGACCAGGCGCTACCGTGAGTTTCGGTTTTTTCCGTCGTTATCGTCGACGTGGAAATATTACGCTTAAACGTCGACGCGTTGATGTCATCAGATTTTTTTTCAACACACGAAAATACAAGTACCTAACGCGATCAACATGCGATCAATTCGGATACGTAGGAACGCAAGTCGAGACAATAAAAGAAAACATGTTTGATCGACATCATTTTCGAAACAATAATTAATTATGTTATTCATCGTGACTACATTTTATCATATTTTATACGAACCTATAAGTTTCATAAAGAGTCGGGTTTTTTCGTCAGAACAATTGGTTTGAAAAACTTGAATGGACAATAAATCAAATATCGAAAACGCGGTCAACATCGCACGAGACTGTTTGCGCCAAAACGTTCGACGTAACTATATTATATTGTTAATATATTTTGGGCATCGTATATTATTATTATATTGATGGAGTGTCGGTTGATAACCGTCAAAATCGTTTAATTTATGTATTCGCCGTCGAATATTTATGACGAATATGATATGCATACATTTATCAATTTATCATAATTGAAAATGATATTATCGCATGTATAGAGAATATTTGAACAATACGTAATAGTTAATAACTAAATAAAATACTTAAAGTACGCAATCCTGTGTAATAATGCGGGGCAGAATACATTTTTCGAACGATAAAAATAGATACTCATCGATCAGTCAATTTTCGTTCGCACTCTGACATATTTTCATAGCAATGATAATTATTACAATAATAATTATAATAGAACTAACCAAAGCTATGTATTTGAATTGTCGAAAAAAATATGGAAATAAATAAAATAATAAATTGCAACAGCACAACGTATTTGGTAAAATTAATTTTATTTTAATCATTATAATATTGATGTTAATGTGCTACGTTGGTTTACGATTTGAAGTGGAAAAGGATATTTTAAATTTGGACGGAGGCGCGTAGAAATAAAATTCACAAAATAAATACCCGAGCGAGAATGAAAACGGGACGCTTAAATAAATTATATTAATCTCGGCTTGCGTACACTATTCCGCTGGCGGCACAATTTGGATAGAATATTTATTCCACTGGTATTATTTAATTTTTTTTTTATTTCACATTTTCGGGCACGTCATAATATTACGAAAATGATAAATTCAACAGCAGCCGTACACACCGCGTCGTACAGCTCGGTTCTCGATTCTCTTTCCCGTGGCCCGCAATGTGCACGCCACTGTGAAATATGACCACCCGCCCGACAGCCCATCCCATACTTTCGATCCGGTTTTCTACTACACTACAACAGAGGTATTATATTTTCCGTTTTTCCCCTTTCTATTTTTTAATTTCGCGGACCGTCAACTACCCCTAACCCGGGGGTCGTGATTGATTGCGCGCCGGTCTCGCGAATTATATTCAAATTTAACCTAGTGCACCGGCAAAGACGACAACGGCGACGACGACTACGACGACGACAGTTTCATTAGAAAGCCCCGGTGGAGTCGACGAAACTAACTTATACAACAACATGCTCTTGTAGTAATAATAATAAAAATAAAAAAAATAATAATAAAAACAAAAATAATAATAATAATAATAATCAAAGGTCATGGCGGCGGCGCGTTGACAGTGATGAATCGCGCGATGAACGTAATCATGAAATAAAGACGTCCGAAGGGAAAACTACGAGAAATTTACACGTTCATTCGACCGTGAATTATTATTCTTTTCGGTGTGGAAAAATACACCGAAAATCTCGGAGGATTAAATTACGTATAGTTCGAACCGCATACGGTATTTTGTCTACGGGAAATCATCTCGAGATAACTTTTGAAAAATAAAATGGGAACTACAGAGTTTTCCAAGTGCGCGAGCACTTTATATATATATATAATATTATTATATACATTATTCGCGAGGAAACCACCGTTACGTTGAATATTTCAAAAGCCAACGCCTGCGTGTGTGTGTGTGTGCGTGTTGCGGCAACGGTACCGGTGAAGTTTTAAAGTGTTGCGACCATAATCTGAAAACGGCATTGCGGGCTCGTGCGATCCTTGATCCTCGGACCGTGAACGGCCCTCCGCGGTATTATTTATTTCTGCGGTCGTTTTCCTAGGGATAATCCAATCTTGAGAAACCGGGTGTATAATAAACAATGCGGGGAGCTTTTTAAGTGCTTTCCGCCCACAACAGCCTTTATCTTTCCATCTACCCCCCCCCCCGCGTAACCCACCTCTCGCTCATCCGCGCGTGCATCTCCGCCTAATGTTTACCGTTTCTTTCTCCGTCTCTTTGACGACGGTATCATAAAACGGTAATGGCAAAAATACAAGCTGGATCCCCACCCCCTGCCGCTCACCGTAACACGAACACACACACACACACACCACCATTCCTACTCGAGCGCTGCGTATACCACGAACTGCACATAAGCATCCCTCTACTCATTTGATGTCTATATCAACAGTTTATTCATACACATACATATATATATTATATTATGTATGTGTACGGCGTGTACGTGTGTGTGTGTTTGTGTGTGTGTGTGTGTGTGTAAAAAAACTTCACAAACCACCCCAGACAAGCCGCACTTTTGAATATATATACCTTCTCGCCGCCGTCTCCTCGGTCAAAGCAGAGAACGCGTTTTCACAAAGTCGGGATTTAATTTTTCCCTAACGACCAAAATCCTCCGCCTCCGCTGTGTATCTTTAATGGAACCCCGTAAAAGGCTTGTTTTGCACTTTTGTATACCCGACCGGATGAATATCATTAAAAACCATTTTAAACGAGACGCGAATTATTTATTATGAAAGTAAGGCATGTAAAACATTCATACACGCTGCCGTATAATATATAACTGCGGTAGTGTACAATCGTAGTAATATAGTTATACCATGACGCCTGATTATATACAATTGTCAAGAGATAAAATTGTGCATCTACGTTTTATTTGATAAAGGGTAAGAACCTTTTTTTTCTAGAGCTAGCGTATAAGAATACACGCCGTTGGCATTGTCTTTACTGCGGAAAATCTTAGTCGTAAGACATTTACGGTGGACGGGTGTTGCCCGCACAGGTTAAATCTTAAGCGAATTGGAGCACATACAGTCCCCATATTTCTAACGGGTTTCTTCATATTGTATTTAAATCGCAAAGTGCCCAAAATGTAGGGCTATAGGTGGTCCGCTTATAGATTCGTTAAACGAAATGTATTATCATTAACAAACCGACGATATTAATATATTCAACATTTTATTCGAAAAATATCCAAGCACGCAGAACCACGAGTAAAGTATTCAGGAAAAGAAAATAATTTCCAACGATATTGAGACACCAGTTTTGTAAGTTATGACGTAAAGTTCTCCCTGACGCTACACATTTCGGGAAGTCTGATAGCTCGTGCGAGCGAGTATAGTAAAAACGTTCTCTCGTCCCCGAAGCAGTCGTTGCTCCAAAATAAATTGTCGGATTGAAAGAAAATTTAATAGTGAACAAAAAAAAAAAAAAAACCGCAAACCCCGTTCTCGGCCTCTACGCGTGTGTAGACGACGACGCGGACGATTTACGCGTATAGGTGTCATCGTACGATAGTATTCATTATCTTATGGCTTCGGCGTTTGACCAACTTCGTGCGCGGGCGGTGAGTCGTCGTCGTCACCGTCGAAGGGGAAGTGGCGTTTGACGGTGTTCCGACGAAATGTCGGGCGTATCGTGAGAAATTCCCACCGGGGTCTCCGCGGGCACTGCCGCCGCCGCCGCCGCGTACGATCGGAGTACGAATGCGTGCCGCGACCGGCCCGACGGAGGAAACACGAACGGGAACCGGACCATCATTGCGGTCCGCGCGCGCGCGTAATCGACACCCGACCGGCCGTATTCGATTGCCGCTTCGTGTGACAAGCGAGCACTGTGAGATACTCGTGGTTCCCGGACGACACACCCGACGGCGCACAGGCCGGCGCTGAAATCGAAACCACGCCGCCGGGCCTTCGGGTCTCGACAAACGACAGTTGTACGACCGCGCGCGAGAGTATCGTGATACGGCGATAATAATACGACGACGACGGACGCCGAGGTTCTTCGATTTCGATCCGCGGACGGTCTCGTCTCGGCGGGCATCATTCCGACGACGTGTTAATCGTCGGGCGGCCGAAAAATGAAACGGGAAAAAGCCGAGCGCAATTCGATAACGCGTCGTGAGAGCCAGGGGCGTGGCTATAAATTTCTTTTCGGGTAGGCCCACATAAACCTTCCACTGTTAGACGGAAGCGGGGACTAATCTTGGGGACCAATTTCGGTATTGACCTCCTATAATTTCAAAGTTACCAATGATTATTTTTATTAATCATTAATAACTTAAAGCAAGGTTTGCAATTTTTATTTATCAGAACACAATAGAAAATTTTTTTATAATTATTAATTACTATACTCGTAACTTACAACATATACGTATTGTCCATTTATAACATACGTATTTTCAAAGTCAAAACTCTACCTTCTTTTCTTTATGATAGCAAACTCATCAACAACAGCCGATGGATTATCAATAAATTGCTCACTTATTTCCCTTTCTATGGAAAGTAGCGTCAAATCGTTTAGCCTAGGAATTTTTACAGTTGACCAGAGGTATGTTTTCATTCTTCTCATCGTCGAAATACTTATTTATCCTTTTAGAGAAAATCTGGGTAGGCCCGGGTCTACCAGGCCTACCTACTGGCTACGCCACTGGTGATAGAGCCGCACGCACGGCGAAAACAATACGAAATAGTGTTGTAGGTACCTCGATCCGCGGATGACTCGAACCGACGGGCCTACGGACAGTCGAACAAAGGCAATTTCTCGCCTCGATAATGTATATATGCATACCATAATGCACCCCGCGCGGAAACGGGTTTCGGCAAACTAGTTTGTTTGTTTATAGCGTGCGCGTGTATGTATATTGTATATAGTTTTTTTTTTCTACCACTATACGGGGATCAATGGTAATCGTTCGGTAAACGTCCGACGAGTAGCTCATAACACATATATCATGTACGCTGCACACACACACACACACGCTCTTCGGATCCCTTTTTTTTTCGGTAGCCGCTCCTCGTCGCTGTCAGCTGTGCTATTATTGTTGTTACCTGCATCGGAACACACCTTGTATAACCAAGTGCCCCCGACCCTCCCCCACCCTGCGACAGCGCTCTTACCCGTCGGATTCCCGCGTCGTCGTTCGGTTTCGCTCTCCCTCTCCCTCCCCCTCCCCCCCTCCCCCCCGGCTGCTCCGGGGCTCGAGTAAATGAAGCTGGCGTTTAATCGATACGGGGGATACACGGCGATACACCGCGACGACGACGTCGTATATACGTGTAGTACCACCACCGTCATACATATTATTATTATTATATACACACACGCACAGCTCCTGGGGTAGCCGTGACAATCCTGAATTTATTAACTCCGTATTGTACGCGCGCGCCGCCGGCAAGGGGACACGCACATATATATTACAATATAATAGTGACTTGTGCGTCTGAAACTGCGCTGCACCGAGGGACGGGCGGCGGCGGTAGACGACGACTATGACGACGATGACGACGTTGACGGCGACAATGTAAAGAATTCTTGTAGTTTCTCTTTTGAATAACATTTTCGAGTTTGTATAATATCATATTTTTTTATGACTTTCCGACAACAATCGCGCCTCTTGTGCCCCGCATCACAACCGATGTGCTGCACATAACATTACAATACAATACGGTCGGGAGTACGTAATCATAAATGGTATGTATTATGATACGACTACTATATTCGCGTCGTGCCGGGGCAAACGTATAATAATAGCTTTTAAATATTTGCCAAAAACTCACCCCACTGTTTTCGTGGTCGACAACCGTTCCGGAAAAAATCGATCACGCGGTTGAGAACTCTCTACTACCGATTGATACGCATGTTTTAGCTATGCACGGTCCGCGTAAATGTTCCGAAATTCGGTGACCATAACGCGCGTAGTCCGACACGGCAGCACTTGATCAGCGGGAATTCAGGAACGACTGCGAACGGATCGCGATGTCAGTATTCAAGAAATGTGCTCGTTATGGTCCGTACAACGTCGCGTTGTCAAATCTCCGATTCCGTTAGCTATTAAGTGTCTGCAGTTAAAGCATTCCGCTGGAACACTTACCCTCAGAGCATTGTCTACGGCGGCTACCTTACAGGGTGACCTTACAGTCTTTGAAAGTTATCGGTAAACGGAGTTTTGGGGCGGGGTGGGTTTTGTTCGGGACTGTGAACGCACTAATTATGCACTAAGCTTTGACGTGCACTGAAATCTGCGTTTAAATATGCTCTTAAAAGCCGATTTTTTACTATATTACATGTTACCACTCGTGACTCGATTTTGAAAAAACGTCAACGCATTAATGTAGCGCCGCCGGTGTTTAGACGGGCGGTTGCTGCTGCGGGTCAAGTCGGTCACGCCGATGTGCGTTGCCGTCGACGATCAAATCCAGCGCACGACTCACCCTCTGAACTCGGGAGCACCCGACGTTTACCCTTGCGGTCTGAAAGTTAGGTGCGAAAAGTCACGCGGTCTCGATAGTAATATTATTTTCGACGAGCGATACACATTTTTTTGTTTTTTTTTTCTCCTCTGGCGGCACACTACTACCGCATTCATTACGAAGTCGTTTAACCACATGCGATCTCTGGAGGAGTCCACTGCACCCGGGCGACGCGGTACAACATACGTGTTATCCTGCCGCACGCGTAAACACGCCCCGACGAATTTGTCACCGAACCGGCCACCCACATGGACCCGCAGCAGCAACGCGCGCACACGTCATTCCGCGTCATTAACCGTGGCATAGTAGTGTGTAGTCGGCGTGTGTGTGTGTGTGTTAACTAGCGTTTTTCACGTGTCGTCGTCGTCGTCGTCGTCGTGTGACAATCGTCACGAGCGTGCGACAAATTCGCGTCGAGATCAGCCGTGTGAGACCGGGCGCGGAGGCGTGCGTGCGCGCGTGCGGGCGAAATGAAATGAAATAAGAAAAAAATAAAATAAATAAATAGAAGTAAAAAAAAAGAGGGAAAAAATGCGTACGCGTCACACGTCGTTTAACGGGTCTTTGATGAGTGGCGGCGGCGGCGGCGGCGTCGACGGCGGTGGCCAAAAAGCCCGAAGCCGCTGCCGCCACACGCAAATCGTACGCCGCCGCCGATAAACGATTGACACCGCCGCAGGTCTACTGCGTCACGGGCGACAGTGTTCCCGGGGCGGGGGCGTCCAAGACGTTAAGCTAAAAGCGTTTAATTAAAAGCGTCCGAATACGATTGTTGCTATAGTGTGATGCGTTAGTGCGCGCGTTATCGGTATTCCGTTTGCGGCGAACAACAAAAACCAAAACAATGGTGGAGGATACGTGTATTGCAGGAGCAAAAAAAGATTAAGCGAATAAATAAAAAAAAAAAGTCCGTTTTATCGTATAGGTGCGTGCGTGCGCGGTACATCGCTATATACTACATCAAACCTCGATAAAATGGAAAAAATAAAATAAAAATACAGCGCTCGTATACGGTACATGTTCATGTACATGGCACACGCGCGGCATGTATGTGTGCGTGTATACGCTTTTTTGCCTTATGTGTGGCATTTCGATTGGCATTCCCCAAAGGAACCATTACGCGGCACAAAGGAAGCGCGGGGTGGAAACAAACGTTTTGTAACCCGTAAAGCTTTTGCGGGCGCGGTTTAATAACACAAAAAGCTCTGTGTTGGCTTTTTCGACTTTTGGCGCTTATTAAATATTTACGACCCCGCCACCGCCGCGTACATATACATACACATACATATATTATGTACAATATACGCGTGTGTTTGTGTGATTGCGCGCGTACGAGCTACAGATATAGGAGCGGCAGAGGGTGAGTGTGCGAGAGAGAAGGGTGAAAAAAGCGTACGTAAAGCGTTTTCGGGTTTCCGGTCCGCCCATTGGCCAATGGCGAAGGGTTCTGCAGGGACCTCCGCTCGGCACATGCGTCATCGAGCGCCGCCGCCCCGACGTCTCTCTCTCACGCGGGCTCGACTGCGAGACGACGATCGCGACGTGCGGCGGAGGGGAGATTTTTGACGGGGGCCCAAAAAAATCAAAGCCTTTACACAATACACTCGGGGAGGCTGTGGGATTTTGAGTATCTACGACACTCCTGCAGAGCAAACGCGCATAACATCGGCCACGGGACGTTTTCTCTCGATTTCCTCTGATCGTGATCGCGCGGTTAAGCGTAATATTATACACGAAAATATCGGAAACGCTCGACGGTGCGCTTGCCTGCGAAAATATTATTTACTATCGGATCCTGGAATCGGCGAGATCGAAACGAGTGCGGGAAAAAAAACTTTACTATATAGTAAATTTTTTCTTTTCCCCGTCTCTCACTCTCTCCGTTGCACCGAGTGTCCGCCGCGGGACAACGGAACGTCGTGCGGAGAAAATAGAATAGAACAGCAACGCGAGATAGGAGAAAAAGACGAAAAATCAGACTCCGCGCGCGCGGTACATTACAGACGTCGGCGGCGGCGGATATAGGGTGTGCGTTGGGGGGGGGGGGGTCATCCCCACCGCGCGAATCCCTTTGTCCCGCCCACCGGTCCGCGGCGGCGGCGGCGGCATAGGCACCACGACGACGACACGGACGCCGCGCCACCGCCGCCGCCGCCGCGCATAAGCCACCCCGGCCGGCCGGCGGCGGATACACACATATTGTGCACGTCGTCGCGCGCGCACACACGCACACCGTCGTCGCTGTCGTCGTGGCCGCCGTGGTCGTTATTGTCGTCGTCGTCGTCGTACTCGTAGTCGTGATCCGCGGCCGGTACCGCCGTCAACACCGTGGTCGTGGTCGTCGTCCCCGCATCGCTACCGCGTAAAGGCCCTCCCCTCCGCGTCGTCACGTGTCCGCCCCGCGCGCGTGTTATGTGCCGGAATGGTGCTCGGCGGCGATTCCGTTGTCGGTGAACTCGGCGCGGCCGCCACCAAGCTGGACCCGTCCAACATCGGACTGTTCTCCGCGCTCAGGCCCGCCATGGACCTGTCCACGGCCGCGTACCGGTACAACCAGAACATGATGGAGTACTACACGTGTGAGTACCGCGACCACCCCCGTTTATCCCTAACTATATTATAATAATATACCCGTGTAGACCTATATAATATATCATGTGTAAGATAAATATTGGTTTCGACGGTTGTACCGATTGAAGGGTTGTGTGTGACCGCTTTTGATAAATTTACAGGATCAGGCCGTTTGATGCACCCCCAACGTGTGTAATGATACGAGTCCGTTTTAGCTTGATAACGCATAATTGCACCCAATATCTGTTTGTCGGGCCAACACGTAGATAAGTTTCGGCTGATACAAAGGTGAATTTTTTAAAGAAATCACATATCTGGTCTCCCATACCGTAGTACACAATCAAGTCGTTTTGTTCAAATCTGTTTTCCGATTTCCCAATATTTTCTCCGATCCTAGTCGCAAATCATGTGATTCATATTTTGATTGCTTAGCCCGCAACGGTGCGGTAGGTACTATTTAATAGACTGTTCGTATTACAGGCGTTTGAAAGTTCAGAATTCAAATTGAAATCGGAAATAGTCCGCATTTGTGTTGGAGCCGTAGGAGTTTTCTATCAATCGTAATCGAGTTCTTACCGTAACTACACCCGGGTAACACTCATATAACATGTTTGGATGGACACGAGAGAACCTTATAGGTACTGTCGATGGATTTCCGGCGCGAACACCGGCACACAATCACTTAACATTGTGCACAACACGTATGCGCTTTGACGTACATCGTATAATATCATTCTGACGGCGCGTGCTCGAGCGCATCATCATCTTTGAACACACAATCTCGGCCGTCACACCGATTGTGCGACTAAATCGATTTGTACAGTCGACGATTACAGCTCGCGGGGTGCAGGTTGCTCAGGACATCGAGATACGTGTACGCATAAAGTCCTGCGTATATATATGTATAGGAAGATATAATACGTATAACGAATTCGTGTACACATAGACGTACACGTCGCAGCTTTTCGGGGACCGATCGTTTGTCAATCGGAACAACGCGTGACGCGATGCCGCCCGCGTAGGTTCGTACGAAGAATATACACTCGCAAGCCGAGCGTTGTTCGCCGTTTTCCCGTCCGCGGACGATCGCCAATTAGCAGCCGTGCGGAAGAATGAAATGCGCCTTCACTTGATTGGCACGACCGTGCGCAACGCTCCTGGCACGGCGTTTGTGGTACCGTCCAATTAAGATTTCCCCGCCCGAGCAGACGACAACGGCCCTTGATTGTCCTGCGGACCGGACAAATGTTCGCTTTTGTGTCCCAAAAATAAAAGATTTAATTAGCCGCATATGATACCGCGAGACACCTCCTCGCCGCGCCACATGGAGACCCCGCGGTAAAAGCTATTTTCGTTGGTCATCATCGCGCCGTAGGTATGCCGCGTATATCCGTGCGCGCGGAAACGCCGTACCAGTGCGCATCTCGCGTGTTATGACGTATACACGTTTGAAAACGGTCTGACGATTGTCGGCGGGTTCGAACTTCAGCTTATAAACACGCTATAAACACGCAGACCGAATTCGTCCGGTCGCGAAGCGAAAACGCCATTTTCCGTACACGATATGCGTCGGTTCGAAAGTTTCGGAAACACTGCGAGATCATCCGCGAACCGCCGTCATATATGGATACCATTAAATGCGCGGACAACGAGAACGTACCGATCGAATGATGACGTACACATGATGTATAAATATTATAATTATCATGCCAGACATAGATAGACAGTATTCGATTTTAATAATCCCGAAGTGAATAGTTCACTGTAATATCGTGATAATATTTCAGACGCGGGACGTCTATAATAATAATAATAATAATAATACATTACACATGCGTCGAGTGGTGTGGCGCGCGCGCGCGCGTGGCCCTTTAATCGACACTCGATTCTGAAGGGTAGATTCATTAAAAGCAACAAGGGCGCGAGTAATCCCCGAAGGCCAAACACTCTTAACAGGGATAAAACTGCAATCTCCGCGTTGTAAAAGTTATATACTGATTGTTTTCGCAACGAAAACCTATCCAACTGCAGTAGTTTATCTTTAAATGCACGCACCGACACAATGTTTTCGGTTTGATTTTTTTCTGTACATTTATAACGTATCAACCACTCGACTACGGTATATATATATAATTATATTTAATTGAATTACATACGGTACTGCGGTAGTAGTTTGAACGATCGCAACAAAATAAAGTATAAAATGTTGTTGGACCTCCGCCTCCGATGTGGTATATAACATAAACTGCAGTCAGTGTCTCATTCCTCGTAATATAACGATGCACCATGAAGAACGCATCATAATAGTTGTATGCGCATATAATTTTGTATAATGTTAAATACATAAGCATGTAAACTGAAAATCAAAAACTCCACCTCTAATCAAAGTTTTACTTTTTAAGGAGATATAAAATCTATTTAATGCATTTCATCTTACAAATAAAAAATAAGTTTTTGAGCCATTTTTTTATCTGTACTATCATAATGTCCGTTCCCAAGATGCTAGTATTCGTATACATCGCGTGTTACAACGCCAACGTTCGCGGTCCTTGGTCGAGTGTACGTCATCGTGTCTCTCTCTATGCGTATACATAATATATTATAGTGTAGCTGCGGCGGTATATAAATTAGCAGAGGTTTATTGTTTTCACGGCGGCGCGGAGGCTTTCGAGGCCGCAACATGCGTCGACCCTTAATAGCCACCGCCCTCTTAACCCCGTCGGCGGTGGTGGTACTCGAGGATAATCTGCTTAATTCGCCGTCGGCCGACCCCCGCAAAGTCCCAAACGAGATAATCTCGTTAGACCATCTGATACACACGGCCGCGGGGCACCACAGTTGTTTGTAGTCGTGTAAACGCCACACACACACGCGCGCGCACACATATTGTATACGCGTGACCGTATACACCACACCCACAAAAACATGCACATAAACACGTAAACACTCAGCACGATAGATTTTTCGGACAAGATTCTCGCACCGTTATCGCGTATCGGCCGACCCTTTCACACTTTTCGTCCGGACCGGCTATATATAACCGCGGTCATCACATTATATTATTGTGCGTGCAGCCGGACGCGAAACGATTGAGCCGCGTTAAACCGCCGCACGCGCCCTTAGACCGACAGATGTTTGTTAATTAAAACGACGAGTTTATGCCCACTATGTAAATGCCATATAAATGTAGGTACGTGATACGCTTACACGTTTAAACTCTTAATAGTCGCAGTCTAAACTCGATAGGATTTTTTTTAAAATCGCTAACAATTTTCCCAATTCCGACAATATTATTAGGGACACGTATCGACTCGAACAATTTTCTTTTTCTATAATCGAGGCGAAACAGCGAAAAAAATCTTCGAATATTTCGAACGTATTAACTTTATAAAACGACTTGGAAGGAATCTGAATCCGTAGATCAGTTTGCATATTATATTATTACGCATGACGTATAATTCAAACGAAAATAATATCTTTAGACGTATAATTCAAACGAAACAAATAATATCTTCAGTCGTAAAATTCAAACGAAAATACAGTATCGTTTTACGCAGTACCTTTACATACGTCATATTGTCAATAACATTATTGCCGTAGAATCGATCCCGCGTGTATTTAAATATTATTAAAATTATTATTTACACGGCCGTGTGTATCGCTGTCTACGAGAGAAAAATAAATTCGGGGCGGTCTTATGAGGTCCTGCAGGAACCATGAGAGCCCCAATTACTTCGGTCGATTTCGGAACACGATAAACATATAATATAGTCGTACATAAACAATAATAACTATATATCGGTATAGAAATATACTATATAGAGTGTGAAAAAACGAGACAATACGTGATTGCGGTATGAACGCGCGCAAAGTCGTACTACGAGTAGTACCGTATACTATATATATACGCATGCGCGCGCTTGTGTTACGATATTATTATAATTAATAATCATCGGTATTGTTTCGAATGTGTTAGTTTTGCGGTGTGCAGCGGACACAAACAATAATAATAACGTGTACGCGTCGGCACGAAGAAAATATCATAACACGGCGATCGAATCGTATAAATATATGCTCATGTGACATTACTAAATCTAAAATGTGTACAATATATAATGTACATACGCTGTACGCACACGCGTGTATTATAACTATTATTATAAATGTTTACAATATAATATTATGTTTGTGAGAATAATAATAATAATACGTACGAATACGTCGCATGTTATTATATATGAAATCGATCCTTTTGTTTTGTACGCGCGGTGCACCGATGACGCCAAGGCTGTTCAACGTATATATAACATATATATAAATATACGGTCACTGCAAACTGCAATGCGTACGATACTATACATGTGCGTGTATATGATGTAGAAATATAATATATATTAAAAGTACACCGACTCTAACAGATTATAATTATTATTTATTGTCGTTTGCAGGTCACGGCGGTGTAAATCAACTGGGTGGAGTGTTCGTAAACGGCCGACCGTTACCAGACCTGGTCAGGCAAAGGATAGTCGAACTGGCTCACAACGGGACCAGACCATGCGACATATCCAGACAGCTCAGAGTTTCTCACGGATGCGTCTCGAAAATCTTGTCCAGGTAATTATAATATTGTTACGATCGCGAACGCAAACCTTCGTTACACGCCTATAGTAGACGGTAAATCGGACGAGGATTCGACATTATACACGTCATAATAGGTACCTGATGTGGTAAAATATTTTGGTCGTTTTCTAATAATCGTAATAATTAGACTTTACACAGCGCGTCCGATCATCGTACTCTTAAGACAGTGGTTCCCAGTGTGGTGGGGTCCGCCGCGGTTGGGTTCAAAGTTAAAATGTCGAGCACGCGGCCGAACTTGGACGAGATTATGAACGAGATAGAAATGCTTCAATTACAATTTAACAATAAAAGGCGCGTAAAATTAAAATAAATCATAAACATTTTTATTTTTTTACTTTTTTTCACAAACGCGTGAGATTTACAACGAAAAAAAAAAGAGTCATCGGTCCGATTTAAATTGTATTTAGGAGTCCACGTGGCTTCGTGCTAATTGGAAACCACTGATCTGAATATTGCTCCAGCGAAACCGAATATAATATAACGTTATAAACATTATTATCACACGACAATATACGCGATTCACTGGAGTCGCTGCACGGCGTCCGACGCACGATTGTCGCTTTGTCGCGTTCGCGTGAAACTCCGACGATTCCCCGCTACACTATGTGTTTCGAAACATTCGTATTGTACTTTTTCGAAACACATCCCGCGTCCTCGACTTATCGCAGCAGCAGCAGCAGCGGATCATATTGTTCGCCACCGGATTAAAAACCTTTTTGCAATACAAACAGCGGCCGCGACTTTTTACGATCCCAAGGACGGCGGTTTCCTTTCTTTTCCGATGTATACGTGTGTACGTGCGGTACACAAAACGCATGTATATATACGTTTTTTTTTAGCGACGTCCGATTCAATATGAAACAATTACCATAGCATACCGGAACCAAGATAATGGATCTACTCTTTCGAGCCTCGACCGCAACCGATGTCCGCACGGGCTTTTCCCTCGCTTCCGGTTCTTCCCGCGACAATATCGTCCCCGTATAATAATAATAATCATATGAATGAACGTATATATATATATATATATATATATATATATGTACGCATTTATTTATTTATTTTTATTTTTTATACAAACGTACCCTAATAAAATAGAAGAGGTCGTAAAAACCATGTCGCCGCTATTAATTTTTATGTTGCTCTCCGGTTCTCTTTCGCCCGTACGCTTTATACGTGAATCTTTTTGCCATTTATTTTTTTTGTTCGCGGAAACGGGTTACGCGTGCTACCAGTATTACATGCATTATGCATTAAGGCACAAGTGGACCTACCGAAAAAAATAATAATAATAATAATAATAGTAATATCAAGTACGCAAACTTCATATCGTGTCTATATGAGTATATACGTATATATAAATTACGCGTACATAATATAACACAATGCGTATATACTATTTTGCCATAGAAATGCATCGGGTTTCGATTTATATTTAAACGCGATATATTAATAATCTGTACGACTCCATCATAACGATTTAGTCCAAGATCGAGGGGGAATTTTTTTTTTATTTCACCACTGACAGTGCGATACAATAATAACTGTCGTAAACGATGAAATCCGATTCAGCCAAAAAACCGCTCAAATTGTACGAAAATCGTCGTCCTTTTTTCCTCGATATTTTTTCTTTGTTTTTATTTCGTCAATCTGTTTGAATAAATAAGCTTAAAATTGACGTATAGAGACATTAATTAATATTAGGGAGAACACATTGAAGAAACCTCCCAGACCCCGGTGGAGACATAAGTTGTCCCTATAAACAAACTCGTATAGGTACATGATATATTTATTTGATTTATCGAACAACAAGTGATCGCAAAATTTACCGTAAAAATATTACGTGTGTGATACATCGCATTTTTCAGAACATATTTTTCAGAACTGCACGTCGGCGTCATCTGAACGGAGTTCCATTACACGGCGGCTTTTTTTTTTAAGTAATGACTACTGTACCTCTTACCCCTCCATTCCGTCATGATTTTATCAAAATCGTTAATCCTACTCGGCACTAAATCATTATGGGAAGTACACAGGAGACACTTGTCGGGTCCAATCTCGAGGGAACGGAAAAGAAATTCCGAAAAGTCCTAAGCATCGCGGTGCGTGCGAAATCCGTCGTCGAGAGAGTTTCGACGATGAGATTACATAACAATACATTCAAGGTGTTTTGACGTTCGACATGAGTTCCTTAACGTATTTTTGCGCCGTGCACGAGTATTATATAAAAAAAATATCAGCTCCGGTTCGATCCCGTGTTTCTTCTGGTGCCCGTCGCACGCGCGCGCGCCCACACGGCCCTCTCGCCGCCGGTTTCCGCCCGACCACGGGAGTTTTAATAACATTAACCGCGTGCGAGTTCGCGTATACATTATACACATTTATATACGTATATACGTATATCCTATGACGGCTTCTGGGAAATGTCACTGGCTGCGCGCGCGTGCTCGGGCTAAGTGCAAAATTGAGTTAGCTATATATATATATATATATATACACCGCGAGGAGACGAAATTATACATTATTATATTGGGGTCGACGACAGACCGCAGCGGCGGCGGCAAAAACAACCGTGAAAAATTGTTGTACGCCCCGCGCGCGAACAATGCTACTCTCGATTATGATTTCCAACCCAAAAGGGTTATGATACGCCCGGCAGGGACCGTGTATAATATTGATAAATTCATAGACGCGGGCGTACGCACACACACGCACACACGCACACACACAGACGATATTCGCTGCGGCAGAGTCGATCGGCGACGGTATATATTCATGTATTAATGAGTTCGCACACGGGTTCATTGTCAGCAGACACTGTACCGGCGCGTCTACATTACAATACGATTGCGCGGCCTATTGCGTTTTTTACCCGACGAATTTCGTGCATTTTCGCACGGCAGATTTCGAACGAAATCGATTCTAAAAACTACAGCAGTATCCATATAGCTGCGCGCCGCACCAACGGCTTCTAAATATTTTCGTTGATATCGCATTTCAATGTGTTGTTTTATGCCCGCACACGCGGTCGGACGATAAGTATGCGATATTATTTTTATCCTCGCAGTAAACTTTACACTTTGAAGTTCTACTTTGAAAACATATAAAATATCTATACTCTCAATCCGACTTCCACTACTTTGCGGTGTTCGTATAATTGAGATCCCTTTTTTGTTTTCTGAACTTTCCCATGCACAGTTTCGACGGGATAATATCTCGATTCATTGATCATTTTTTCGTTGAAGATACGACGCGCGCACTGGCATCGATTGGCTCTGGGTTCATCCGGTATAATAACGGTACGACAGTAGAACGCGCTTACGACGTCCGAAAAACTCACTCGACTCGGTACCTACGTGTGATATCCATAGAAGAGTCCATTTTTCGGTAACCGCTAACCGCGTTGGACCCCGACTAATATATTTTCACGTGTTAAGTTCTTAAAAACCTGTACACGTCGCCGTCCATAAATCGGAAGATATTCCGCACAATCGGTACACCGGTTTTTTCTCCTCTCCGTTCCGCTTAGAAATAGGTTGGGCATATTTTTAAAAAAAAAAAATTAAATACTGGATGCGCTCTTTTTTGTCTTAACTTAAACAACAAGGTAAATGTGTAAAGGTTTTTAAGTACGAATAAAATAAAAACGTATACAAAAAAACGATTTATTTTAAAATACTCGCTAAAATTGTCAAAACAATAACCCAAAAATACCGTTGTAAAGTAGTGAGTTTTTTTTTTGAACAATAAGTCATACGCATTAATAGCAAGGAAAAACACGGAATTAATACGGAACAGTCAAAATGTGTTGCCGTTTAACTTTTGTGGGGACAAATACGCGACAAGTACGGGATGTATGGTCATCGTACTTTAATCTGTCGCACGGTTCAGGCTCGGCTATATCATACAGGCCGTTATGATAGTGATACATCATAGAACGCTTTCGATATTTTTCATATAAATATACAATTATTGTTAGTGCATTCGTCCTATGTCGCACGTTCTATGTATACTCAACGTCTCAATAACAATAATATCGTGCGGCGGGATTAGCGTAGTCGTACAAACGTACATAATATAAGCTATTGAGTAGTTTTTATACACATTTATACCGCGTAGTGCAGGGCCGAGATGTGCATAGTCGTCGGTTGCCTAGGGTTGAGTAGCAGGGGGTGGGAAGAAGGGAAAGTGTATAATAAACTACTAATTCGCTCGGCGACCGCGGCCAAGATTTTAATAATAATATTATTATTACTATTACAACTACTGCTACTACTACTACTACTACTACTACTACTACTACTACTACTACTACTACTACTATTATTATTATTATTATTCCGAGTACGTGTGGCGGCGGCGTGAATTTTTTCGGATACAAAAAAAAAACAAAAAAATACTCTAATACTCTAAACCCGCTTTGTGATTCGTATATATATATATATATATATATATTTTATTATAAACGCGCGCCGGATCGTATTATTTTCGACTGCCGTCGTCGTGTGATTTTGGCTCAGGTGTAGACATTGACAAACTGCCGTGTACTATAAATACGTCGCCGCTTTGGATACACGCGGAGATTTTGGGGTCGAAAAAACATCGCGCCGCTTTCGAAACACAGTTCTAATTTAACGACTCGTTTGTTCCAATTAAGCCGGTCGAAACTTTGCGTTTTTAATGCGTCGAGACGTAACATTGTCAACGCGCGATCACCGGGGCAGCGGCGGCGGCGTGTTAATTGAACCGTTTTGCGCGCGTTCATTTCGTTTTCGCCATTTCATTTGGTTTCCTTGAAAATAAAAACGAAACGTTACGTTTGCACTCGCGCGATTTCAATGCACTCGGATTGAACGCCCGACGCGTGTACAACGCACAAGTTCCACGCCGCCCGGCATGCAAATATATAATACACTTTTCAGCGCGGCAGTAGGTAGTCGTTTTTAAAAGCACCGGAAACAATGGTCGGACCTACATGAATAGACTAAAATCTGCATTTTCTATACTGCGGAACGTGGAAAGGACGAAAAAATAAATAAAAATAAATATATTATTACAATCTTCCTCCGAACACAATGATAATAATATGTAATGCAATGTTACGTGCTGTGCGCGCATATAGTATGTGTGTGTTATTAGTATAATAAATAATCGCGAGCTCCTTTGTTTTGAACGGGATCGTGTCCCGGAAGTAGGGCATCTTCATATGCATATAATGACCAACGGTCATTTTCCGCACGTCCCGGTGATGACCGCACCGTCGGCCGCGCGGGTAGAGACGAAAGCCTTTCATATGGTAAAAAGGACATTGTTTTCGTTGCGCGGAGGTGTGCCTTTTACAGAAATAACGAAATCCGATCGTCACGAACTGAAACAACAGCTCGCGCGCGCGCAACCATGTGTGTATATATATATATATATATATTATTATTATTATTATAACGTACCGATCGCGATGTGTAATAATAATAATAGAAATTATAATGATTATACGATTATTTCGGTTTTTCGCAGATACTACGAGACCGGCAGCTTCAAAGCCGGCGTGATCGGGGGCAGCAAACCAAAAGTGGCCACCGCGCCCGTCGTGGATTCCATAGCGAACTACAAGCGAGAAAACCCCACGATGTTCGCATGGGAGATCCGGGACAGATTGTTAGCAGAAGGCGTTTGTACTCAAGACAACGTACCTAGCGTCTCGTCAATCAACCGGTAAGCGACCTTCTCCATACCTATCGAAATCGCTTTGAACAATACCGTACATCGGTGGCGTGTTGAACTTATTTTTGGTGACGAGCAAACATTTACATTATCCACCAGAACATACAACTTAATATTTACAAAATAGCATATATTATATTAGTACAGATATTCTTATGAACTTAACTATAGCTAATTTATTAAACTTCACTCATTGAATAACTTAAATCTTGATTTAATAAGATATCATCGAAATATCGAATACCACCTCCGACTCATCATCACATTTTGAAGGAAAAAATCACTCCGAAATACCGAAATACCTTTAACATGCCGCTGTCATTAAATTGCGCGAGGAAATACACAAATAATAACTTGGTAATATCATGTACTCGTGATGGTTAAAATACGATAAGCAAAAATATTTCTATTTTTTTTCTTTTTTTTTTCTACTTGCGCTTTAACATCGTGTAATAGCCCATATGTCGTATACGAACATCGGTTTTTTCCCTTTATTTTAAATTCAACAACTTGTTTGATTAAGATAAAGACCGCACTGCGAGTTATTACAGTAACTTGATCGAGGGGCCATTAGAGATTACATGATTAGATGGTGATAGAAAGCAATAACAATAAAAAGGGTGTAACGCCCGGGGATTGGAATATATAGGAACACAAGAGGGGGCTGGTTTCGGTGTATGTTTTTATTAATCGCAAAGTAGTAGGACCGACTGCACCCGTGGGATTCGTATACATAGGCGTTTTAATAAAACTCCTTGTGCTCTATATATACACGAATACACCACGTATAACGTATACACTGCTGCTGAGTACATCGAGAGAATGGTAGGTACTATTAGCTACCATATACTACTGCTATAGCCGCTGATACCATTACGCTTTTGCTACTGTGCAGCCGCGCAGCTACCGCGAACGGTGTATCAAACGAAACTTTCAACTTTTGATGTCGACACGGTTCCGCGATTTGTCGTGTACACAGAGACGTTAATTGCCGTCCGATTTGCAACGCAAATATCACGCGTACACCTATATTATTATAATATATAGCCGCTGCGGAGTGGTGTGCTGCGAGCGCGGTAGGTGCGTAAGAATCGAACGTGGATTCTAAAAAATTCGTCATGGATCAATGTATAATATATATAAGAAGGACTTGGAGAGAAAACGACAACGGGAAATTACGTAATGATTTCTCGGCGTTGAGAAATATCTGATTCGAATTACTGCGATAATATCTATTACCTACGCGTGGCTATAATATGATGATGTATACTCTATGATATATACTTTTATTTATCATATATTTATACAGCAGTGAACAATCATTTTTATTATATCACATTTGAAAAATCTCAATTAAACGTTGTATTTAAGACAAACGCGCGCGTTGCATGTAGGTTTAATTTTGTTTTTAAGCCATCGTAGCTGTAATTGTATTATATAAACATCTAATAATTGTAGTTCTGCACTACACAAAATTATTTTTTGAAGTATCACATTTTTTTCTGTTATCAACCACTTTTTATCATACCACTCGAACGATCTATTTTTAACAATTTAATTATTTACATAATACTATAACGATTATAGGTATTGTATCGTATTGAGGTAACAAACTTTATCTTTAATTTTTAAAAGACGTAACCTACATATAAATGTTCTAATAATATTTGTAAAAAAAATATCATATTATAGGAAAGAAATACTATAAAAAATATTATATAATTTATTAGACAAAAAATATTGGTTTTCTAACAAGATTGTAGTTTAAACAGTTTCAGTATATTTGACCGGAGTGTGAAAAATCTATAATAAAAAAAAGTTTCTATACACGTTAGGTTTTTTAACACGTACACGGTGATTGTAATACGATTTAAAACGAATTTTCTAGCGTTAAAATCATTTCGATTTGAAATCACTAATAGCTGAACGCATTAAAAAAAATGTAAACACGTAAAAAACGCACTTGTGCTTAATAATTAAATTTAATTACAACTTCAGCGTGAAAAAAATGTAAAAAAACGCGATATCATAATATAATCTAGCTTATAGTATTTACGCAACAGAAAATATACCTATTACTATTATTATTGTTATTATTACGGTAATAAATTATTAAGTATTATTAACAGTGTGTACGCCCAATCAACTATATAAATGTACACGTGCAACACACACACCCCATACTTGTAACGCGATACACTACATAAATGTTCAACGACTATACTGTACTTATATGTCTCTATTTAAAATATTCATCGTCGGGAAAAAAACCCACCCCGACCAGAGACCCTTGAACGTCAAATAATACACAACACATTACAATGTTTAAGCTTCACTAAACTCGCATTGTTATCGATCATCGTCGTCGCGTACGCAGCGTATGTGTACAGTTGTCGTTTACGGCGCGCGCAGCACTCGTCCTGGTCCTGGACGACCCTGGTCGCGTTTGTCGTCGGCGGCTGTTAATCATCGACGACGACGTCGACCCTGCTGCGGAGTCGAAACGGAAGGACCGGCGGCGCACATCTGTTGTGCGCTGCGAAAATCACCGGGTCGTGTTATTATTATTAATATCATTATCTTGATAAAGTCGCGGACCTGTTGTGTTGCGCGCGCGTTTTTCACACCCTCGCCGGGGCGAGCAGCCTTTTTACACTCGGTCATTTATCATTTCCGTGCGATCGAGTCGAAAAAGGCTAATCCGAAAACGATAACACTGCGCAGCGGCGATGCTGTGCAGGGCACTCGCGCGCGCGGATTCGCGATGACTCAATGACCCGCACCGGGTCGTCACGTCCCCGCTCGTTTCCAGCGCATTAAACAACGTACGAGTGGTGTCCGAAAATCACATTTCACAGTGGCCAAGTCTCGGGCAAATCGAGCGCGAACGCGCCCGAGTCAAAATACACGCGGGTACGCAAGTCTAAGCCGCACCGTACGCGTGCACGCGACGAATCGTCGGGAACGAGTCCATTACTACAATTAGTGTTACTGCGTTGTCAACAAGTATGCGTGTCTCGAGATTCGTGAAGGTTTATTCGTACGGTTGGTTTAGGTTGTCAGACCGAAGTTTTCGCGAGGACAAAAACGAAAAACGAGCGGTATTGTGCTCCGAAATTATCGAGAAAATACAAATACGTGCGCGCGCCGCCGCGTGTAAAAGAAAAGGAAAACACTTTTGTCGAACGTCGTGTGTTGTATACATATACTCGTATATGTATATGCGCGTACGGGGGACCCGGCGGAAAAAGACGTGCGCTGGATTCTTTTCGATATCGATCTCTCTCCCTTCTTCTTTTTCTCTCACTCTATCTTTCTCTCTCTCTCGCTCACTGCTACCCGACCCTTTGAGAAGCCACACACACGCACGCATACCCGTTGCCATCGGCGTCGCCACCACCGCCGTCGCCATCGTCTCCTCTCCGACCAAGTCACTTTCCTTTCCTCTCCGAAAGCACACGCGCGCCCGCGCACACGTGTACATAATATACACTATATCGTACATTATACGCCATGTAGGCTCCTCGCCGCACCGGCCGCCACCCTTCTCGACAGGAAAACCCGTCGAAAACGTTAGCCCTTCAGAGATTTTTCGGCATCACGAAGGGATGTGCGCCGCTACTGCAGCCGAACAACCTGTCACCCATAGTCTCCACTATAACACTATAGACAAACGCGTCGTCCGTGCATTGACGGCTGCTGCAGCAGATCGTATACAAGTAGGTAAGCACTGCAGTGGTTGCGGTCGAGATAGTTATCTACCCTCGGAAGACCTCGCCCTCCACCAAAGTCTGTTAAAACGCCCGACGACGACTCCATACGCCGCGGCCTACGGTTAATTGAATGTGACAAATCGACCGGTCGGCCATCGGGTGGTGTGGCGGACGAGTGTGTAGCTTAAGTAGCGAACCGCGATCCGAAGATCGTTATCTGCGCTCCATATGCCGGGTTATGACGTAGTGTTACACTACATATACAAGGTATCCGATGACAAAGTAACCCGGAAATTGAATTACCTCATCGTACGCATAATAATATTATTTTATTGTTATTATTATTATTATTGTTAACGGACCGCGCGGACTACGGATCGATAACGCGCGCCACCACTGCCGCACGAGAGTAAAACTCGATATCGCAGCAGTATAGTACCGTTTTGTTTTTCTGGGTTTATTCCTTCCCCGTTCCGCCCCTCCCGCCGGTTTTTTAAACGCGTGTTTCACCTAAGCTGGCCGCGGGGGCCGGTAAAGAGGTAGTAGTGGGCAGAAAATGAAACACACGTAAGCACAATGGCGCGTTCTCCAATTTTCCCCTCTCCTCTGGCTACAGGAAAACCGCAGATTTGCCACGGTTAGCTGAACCCGCGTCATGCTAAACACTTTAACAACGCTGTACAACCACAAACGTCACACCGCAAAATGTGTCCCGTACTCCTGTACATTATAGTGTCGCAATAATATGGCTGAACGAGTATGTGTTCGGGTATTAAATTCGGAAAATTTCATTCTCTCATTATGCTAACACGTCGTGAATATATTATAATACACGTATAGGCGCACGGTTTCGGGATGTAAAAAAGAAAATCCTTCAAATTCACCCGTGGATTAACGCGCGTACGAACGCATTTCTAACAGTGCCGGTATACTCTAGCTTATCATATAAACTACATCAATTATTTATCAACCAGCGCCGTACGAAAATATTACATTTTGTTTATTTTACGCTGCTTAAAGCCGCGGTAACACTTGAAATGATAACATCAATATTTTAACCACATCATATTTCTGTTTTTATTCTGTATTTGAGCAACACACGTACTTGCTGTATTATTAACATCGACGGTTCATAAAATGAATTCCGAAATGAAATAATTTATTCTACTCTTATTAAAACGGCGATGTGGAACTTATCTATGTACCTAGAAAAGAAAAAATACATAAACACCGTAAGGTCTGATTCGTTTAGGACCTTGCGTACTCAATAGTCTTACTGCGTTTGCGCCGAAAGATAAGAAAAACATTTCCAAGCATTCTTGGTTGTGTATAATATACACCTATGCTCGATACAATTTACAACTGATAAACTAAAAAACGCACAGTTTTTGAGATAGAAAGAAAGAGTGAGCGAAAGTGCGAGAACGAGTGAGAAAGAGAGGGTCGTGATTTTTTTTTTAACTAGGCATAAAGGGCAAATTCTATACGATCGCGGAGAGCTAGAGGGTAGGTACCCATGAATGTAATTCCCCGTGTTATATTTATATATGAAGTACATAATAATATACGCGAGAACGGCGTGTTTGTGTGTGTGCGTGTTGTAAGTGTGTAATACGTACAGGGCCTGTCTCTGGTGGCTTATAGTGGCGGAAGAACGACGGTGACGAGGGGTCGCGCGCTCACCCCTTACGATATAATCATAATATAACGGCAATAATTCCACCCTGACGCCGAGTATCCGGCCAATCGGACGTGGCAAATACCATTAGAACGCGACCAATCGCATTGCGCGCACTTTCACGCGTACGCGGAACGCGCAACTGCAATATTTTATTAATATTATTACTATTATTATTATTTCGACGTGGTTTAAAAGCCCTCCGCGGCGTGCCCTACATGTCGCCCTCGCCGTCGTCGCATTGCAGCATGGTTCAAGAGCGCTCGAAAAATGCGAAATTAACGTGATCGGACAGGACGTCGTCGTCGTACGGTCGGTTTTTTTTTCTAAGTAGGGTAGTTTGTCAGTCCGAAATCGATAATGCGATAATACACGATAATTTAACGTCGTCATCATCGTTACTTATTCATGTATTGATGTACACATCATATAACGTACAAACAAAACGATAAACATGAACAATCATTTTTCACGTGGTCACAGTATAAATAAATATATATAGTGTTGCGCTGCAGCAGTGCCAATGTTTTGTTTGCAGACCGACTGAACAGTATGGTAATCGATTGGAAACCGATATATACCCGCGAGGACAAATAAAAAGTGCATAGGTCTAACTGCTGTGTAAACGAGTGTTTTACTTCTATGTCGACGTTGTTTTCGAGATAATCGCCTAACCGCGAAAAACCAATTAACCCAGATTGCGAGTTTGCATCCTAATTGTCAATTAACAGCACACAGGCCAAAACGCGCGCAGCAAAAGGTACACATTTGACACTATTTCAGGCATCACTGATTTCTAAATCATTCGATCGAGTCTCGGATACTTGTTCATAACAATAATATCGTTTTCTATAATGTTATGCGATTGACGTTGTCGCGCGCGGATTATTGTTTTTCCATTTTTTTTTCCTTTCCTCAGACACTCGAATCTAGGGCAAGCATTGGCTCGCACGTGCATACGAGACGATTCGAATACTAATATCTTATTGCATTTCGGTAACGACAATTCGATTATTGGATGTCATGTGTTGTTTGAAAAAAAAAACAAAAATAAAAAAATGAAAAAAAAACTCTTGTAAGGTTTTGCCGGTATTGTTTATATTTTCAACGTGACTGTAAAATATTATAATAAATATATATGTATATATCAACACTCGTTCCGGAGGAATTGTGCCCGCAATATACGATTGTATTACGCAAAAAATTTTCTCAAATCTCGACGACTGACGATATCGTTATAATAATAATATTGAATAAATTACAATCGTCGATTAAAACGATTACAATATCGCGGCTTTATTTATTTTGGTTTTATACTTTCTCTTGTTCGTATAATATATGCAGTACCACGTTTTAAAATGCGCTTAAGAAAGTTCTACAAAGGAATCGCGGTCGTTCGGCTTTTGTTCCCGATAACGTAACGTGTCGACCGATAAATCGGCCTAAACCTTCTTCGTTAATTCATTGTTTTTTACTAAGAACATATTTATAATCTTATGAAACGCTATTATTTTAACGGTTGAAATGAAAACAATTTAAGTTCTTCGACACACGGCGTTAAATCTAACATATACTTGATCTGATTTAATACGCCTTTTTGAATTAATAATAACTGACCATTTTGGTGGAAACCCGAATAGACGCTCAATAATTAATAAAATAGATAAATTCAATAATTTTATTTATAAAATATAATGTACAGGTTTTGCTTTTAATTAGTGTCATGCAATTATAAAACGTGTACACGTTAATACACAATTAGCATTCATGTATACCTTTGAAATGTATTGTTTGAGATTATAAAACGTATATTTTACTCTACGGCCTTCGCAGAATAAGTATTTATAATATTGTACGTGATATGGTTCGGGAACCAAACGATCATACAGGAGATTTCGCGAGATTACGTCTGTACACCGCAGCAGATCAGCATTTATCTCACTCCACCCCACCCTACCGTCCCCTACGCACAAAATCCGTCCACGACGTCTGAAACGTGTGAAAAAATGTGATCAAATATTAAACCACAACCAAATCTGCACCAGCGGTGTCCGGTCGAGGTGCAGGTCTAACGGTCTGTAAGCGCGGTTCGTCATTCGCCGGAGCTTATCCCATCAATCGATTTATATTCTCTCGAGTATACGTGACAAACGGCTGCAACGCTTGACGTCGAATAGAATGATATGACGAAATGACAACCATAACGTTGTACGAACGCCGCGGGGGAGTGTAAAGTCCGCGTACGCGATACGCACATATAGAGACCCGTTTCGCTCCGGCCCCTCGTCGACCGCGCGCCAGCTCGTGCGTTTCGAGAGGCTTTTCTCGCGCGGGCGAAACGTGCGCCGGCTTTCCGGCTACAAGTGAAACGTTTTACCGCGCGGAAACACGGTCGGCGACCGCCGCCGAATCCCGAGTCTTTCGATGTACCTATAATACTATCGTCGTCGTCGTCGTCGCGAGACATTTATGTTCCGTGTGAGCTTAAAAACACGTTACACACCACGCACGGTTGCATCCCGTCCTGTAGCAATTCGGCATGGGCGAAGAGTCGGCCGTTCGTATAAATGTGCGCGACGAGAAAGTCTTGGTCATATTCGACTATAATTTATTTTTTAACGAAATGCACCCTTTTGCATTTCTAGTTATCAATAGGCAGAGATATTTCTAAGGGTGGGCAAGGTTCGTGAAATGTTAAATAATGACCTGAAAAAAATGTGTAAGTTATTAAGTTGTATTAACCACATCGCCCTTATGTCGTATGTTTGCTTTTAAAAAAGCTAGGGGGTGGCAAACGAAAGTGTGTAGATGAGAAAATCCGTCGTCCACGAAAGTTCGTTATCGTCGTGTCTAGCGGTCCAATGCGACCGCGTTTCTTCCGTCGAACGCGCGCGCGTCCTCATGAATAATCGCCGGGGAAAATGTGTACGAACGTGTTCGATCTTGAGCGACGATAATGTTACCGTTTTCCACGATTTGAAAACCAATGCCTAGCTGGTCACACATGTATGAGCGTCCGGTGCCCGCGGTTCAAGAGTAGTGAAAACGTCTCCGTTCCCGGCGGAAAAACGTCCGCGGCCCGGAGGCGTCCGTCAGGGGAGGTTTTACCCCACACGCGTGCACTCGTCGCGAACCGAAACAACCGTACACCGCTCGCGGGTCGGCTGCATCAGGGACACGCCGCGTGTACACGATATAATATGCGTTATACGCTCCCGGAGAGGAGAGTGCGCCGTGTGCGCGCATCTGCCGAGGACTCCCCGCTGCTACGGATCGCATTGTCCGCGCTCGACTCCGGGCTCCCGGTGTATATCATTTATACAGTCGGTTTGACTTATGCGTTTTTCTCGCGCGCAGCTATAATGCGACGATGACGACGACGACGACGACGACGACCACGACGACCACGACGAACACGACAACGGCGACCGGCTTCGCTCCATCAATGCGCCATTTGCACAATACACTCGCGTACGGTTCATACAATAACCATAAAAGGGAGATGCGAGCACCGTGCGCATACCCCCCTCTCGATGACGGACCCTAACGCTGCAGTAGTTTATACATTATTATTATTATTATTATTATTATTATTATTGTTATTATACACTCGACGAACGCACCAGTTCGACCCGCGCTCGAAAACCTCGTTGAAACGAAAAGAAAACGCATATTATATTGATACCCAGCAGTCTATAATATTGTATGTAATACGTGCGAATAATAACAGTGTACACATAAATAACGTGTGCGCGCGCGGGCGACACATTGACCGCGCGTACACACGCAGTCGGAACTGCAAGGATTTAGGGATCGTCCGCACAGGCGCTTAACATATTTTCCCGTCCCTTAAACGCCTGCAGTATTCGACGTTTCGGGGGGAACGCGCACCTAATAATCTATCCGATTCTAACGAGAATGCGTACAGAGATTAATGATTTACATCATACAAATATATGTACGTTCGTGGGGCTGTGAAGACGAAAATCCTAAGGCTGTTCTACTACGTAACGTTTTTCGTAGTTTTTTAATAATATTGACTGTAGGTGTAGAAAATAAATAATGATAAAAACGACGACAATACAATGTTATACCTATAGGTGCCATCGGTTTTCGCGTTATTTTCATTGCAGCGTTATTATGTCTCAACGATGTCGTAACGCGTTTAAAATAATGTAGTAACCATGATTATTATTTTAATAACGATGATTGTGAAATATATTTTTATGCTTCGTGGAAAACAATTCCGTAATAGGAGAATTTTAATTTTTAATCATGGCTGCATCTAATTCACCACCACGTTCAAATAGAAACGCCGAATATTTAGTGTTGTGTTTACTATTAATTCATTAGAAGTGCAAACCATTAAATGTTTACCAAAGGGTGATTTTGTGTTATTGTCTATTTTTCCAAACCATACCTGTTGACACGTCCGGTCACGCGTTCTTTTCTGTCAATAAACAAACACGGCGAAAAGTAACTCTCCATTTAATTCCTACCCGTTTTGTTTACCAGCCCGTGACATTTTTTGGGGAGAATGTATGTATAATTCTGCATAATTTATATGATTTTCAAAAACAAAAGTCGAAACTGGCCATTGTTTACCGCATCACGCGGCACACACGCGTACCACGGCGTATACATTGTACGCGGCAAATGACTAAACGAAATCGTAATAATCATAATAATAATAATGATCATAATTAGCGAAATCCCGCGGTCCAATAGTTTTTTAAAGCAATAGTTATTGTATGGTTTAGCGAATTGTTGTACAGTATATATTATATTAATGCGTTCGTATAATTGCCGCGAAATTTAAAGGATATTTTTGACATGCGAACAACAATGGAGGGAACGCGGCGCATTAAATCCGCTGTCAATCGGAATGTATATAATATGAGAAAAATTGTGGCTTTTGTCTCAGCTACAGTGGTGGTGGGACGCGCGCGAGGGTCGTGTCACCGCAATTCCACCGCCACCCTGCCGCATCGCCCAGAGACCGTAATAAATTTGCGGGACGATGATTAATGCGAATCGTTACAGTATTAAAAACTAGTTTGGGAAAAAGGACTCACGGGAAGAGAGCAGGGCACGTGCCCGTCACCGGGTCGGGCACGTGCGCGCCGAGCTTCCTGGACTTATGACAATTACCATAACCGTTATTGCGTTAAGTTATTAATCTACTCGATGGGCTCTTGCGCGGCGCACCCCTTGGTTTGCCGCTTTTTTCTCTCTTTTTTTTTTTTTTTTTAACTCGTAAGTCACCAAACTGCTGCAACCGTGTACACACAGTGTTCTCTGTTCTCACCCCCACCGGCCCCTCCTACCACCGTCTCGGTGCTCTCTTTATGCGCGTCCTCCCTCCGCGCGCATAAACTCGAAATGCATATAACGCAGACGATACGGTGCGGAACATCGTCTAATCAAATGCGGGCGCGTAACAGTGTAGCTAGAAGTGGTATATTATATCGTTGTGCTTATATACTTTTCGGTTCGTTGGTAAAGACCGGTGGGCGAGGGGGTGTGTTGGAGAAACGCAATTCCCGCACTCGGAAAACTTTTGCGCGTGTACAACAGAAGGAGTTGCTGCGTCAAAAGGTACGCATTGTACATTGTTTCTAGGCCTTTCTCTGGACAAACGGACCGCGAAGCTTTTAATATAGTTATGCGCGCATTGTGCCCTAACTTTCGGTCCAAGTTTAAAAGTTGCCGGTCCCCGAGGAGCGCGTACATTATTGCGCCGCGCGAGTGGCGTTCCACCGCCACTTTTTATACGCTAATACACTACCAACACACGTACGCACGATTTAAATCTAAAACAATATATACATGTATTGGACTCGGCGAGTATTGTTGTGTGTCTCGCGCGCAGAAGTTTCGCCGTGGTGCTCGCAATAATGTCCTGCGAACCGTTAAATATGCCGCATCGGGTTAATTACCGGCATATACCGTGTACCGCGTTACCGGCTCTCCGTGTGTCTACAGTGTGATAACGTGTAAGTAACATGTTCGCAGGATCGTCCGGAACAAGGCGGCCGAGAAGGCGAAACACGTGCACAACCAGCAGCAGAACCAGCACCATCAGCAAAACAGCAATAGCAACGGCAGCACGGGTCCGCCGAGTCAACAGCACCATCAGCAACAGCAACAGCAGCAACAGCAACAGCAGCAACAGCAACAGCAGCAGCAGCAGCAGCAGCAGCAGCAGCAGCAGCAGCAAGGTTCCGGTCCGGTGTCTGTGATCGCTCACGCGCCGGCACCGCAACAGTCGGCCGTTGTCGTCGGCGGCGGCGGAGGCGGTCACCTGCACGACCGGTACAGCATAAACGGTATACTGGGCATACCGCAGCACGATCCCAACGGTAACGTGACCACGGCCAAGCGGAAACGCGACTTGGACCATCATCACCATCACCAACAACATCACCATCATACGGGTAAGGACGATTATAATAATGTACCTATCGCATCGCAACTATTATAGTCTTGCAATGTCATTGCATTGTAATAATACCGTAACAGCGTTCACGGTTTCCCGGAGTCCGGACACGTATATAATATAATAGTATACATTTTGGGGGGGGGGGGGGGGGTGCAAAAGAGTGAGAGAGCAGAGAGCCATGTGTGTTTTCTCTGGACGAGTTTTTAGCGGAAAGAAATAGTGGTGTCGTGGCAGGCAGTGGTGGCGGCGGTGGCGGTGGGGGAAGAAAGGAACGATGACGACGACGACGACGGCGACGAGGGGGATACCGAAAAGTTCTACAAGCTATATTGTTACCTAGCAACGCTCCATTACACCGCCATAGTTGTCCGGCCCGCGCCGTCCCTTCGAGCGAGGGCGACATCCTTCGAAAGCTTTTACTTCACTCTTCTCCTATATATTATATATATATCCTTCCCTCGTCGTATTCCTTTTCTACATACACACACATATACATACATGTGTGTGTGAGTGTACGTTTTCCGATAAGTTTATACCGTTGCCGTTGCCACCGCGCCACTGCCACGCCACTGCCACTGCCGTCTCCACTGCAGCCGACGCCCGGTCGACCGTTACGAACATATATATATGTATGTATCCTTTCCTTGCCGACGACGGTGGTGGTAGTAGCAGAAAACTACTTTCCGCCCAAGTGCATTGCCGCCGCGTCGGAAAAGTCTTCGGCGTTATTATTATTACTCGTAGTATACTACTACGTAGGGACGTCTAAACTGCACCGCCACCTTACCCACTTGAAAGCACCACCGTAAACATATATCTATGTGTATACCTCACGATTTTGTTCTGCTCCGCCGTGTCGTACCGAGTTTTCCGGTTTTTCTTTTTCATTTTTAAATTTCCACAGGACGTATTATTGCGCGATATCGTTTGTACAATAATCAGTTTTTCTTTTCCCCGCGGTACCAGGACCAAAAAAAAAAAAAAAAACCGTACGCTCTTTTCCTCGCTATACCTACTATTTATTTCCACATCATTTTCTTGCGTTCTGGACGTTATACTTTGTATAATATTTACTGTTATAAAAACATAATACTCGCTACTAATATTTTAATTATTTTTTTCAACCTCATTTCGCTATTTCATCAGCAAGCAATATAATATTATGAGTCTTACAATTTATTACGCAACATTATTGTGCTTCAGACAAGTGGAATAAAATATTGCAAATACGAATAATTTATAATAATTTCAAATTGAATTATTAAGTATAATTAATAAGTATTATTACATATCATGCGATTTATCTTACTGGCCACGTGTTGTTATACGTTAACTAATTAAATTGTTGTATATACATTCACAGTGACTATCGAAATAATTTATCTATATAACCTTCTTTAATTAATTTATATATTTAGAATATACAATTATCGTTAGTGAATACTTAAAGGAAAATAAAATATTTTCGTGCAATTATATTTAAAGAAAACAGAGGCAAAAAGTCATGGAAAATCATGGCACGTTAAGTTATAAATTGTTGTTAAAATATCATCGAAATATCGAATGTGTCACTGACCTGCGAATTATCCTTGAATTTGAACACTATAATAAATTACCGTAAAATGTCTGACACAAATTATACGTGGACCACAGAAAATCAAATTACATAATTATATACTTCGGAACACAGTCGGCATACCACATTATAATGAAAGGTAAATCGCGCTAGACAATATTACGTTTGTTTGAATCCACTTAGATTTGTGGATCAATTTCGGGTTATAAAACGTGCGTCGAATATTATTGTCAAATGGTAGGTATACCTACCCCGGGCGTCTAGAATTATTTGCCCTCATAAGATACGGGTAGGAAAACTGCAAATTGAATAGCTGAATGAAAAGCTTTTCACCCTGCCCGGGTATCCGTGTAAAGGGTTTTCTCTTTCGTATCATTCCTTTCCTCTCGACGCATTAGGCTCACTTTGTACGGCGATACGCCATCGATATTGAAAAGGTCCTTTTATACACACTTATATATATATATATATATATATATATATATATATATATATACACCCGCACACTTTCTCGAAACTTTGACAAACTTAAAATGCCTTTTGTCTCAGTCAACCCTTTCACGGTCTGTGTATATCGCACCGTTGTCTTTTGTCTGTATTTTAATGTTATTAACAGTATACATATATGTATTATAGTATACTACAGTGAATATATATAACCAGACAAAATAAAAATAAAAGTATGAGGTTTATACATTTTGTAAGAACATTATTTCAAAAACGAACTGCGTTAAAATCAATACGCCCATGTGTCCGGCGATTTCAACGCGAACCGTCTTTTGCCGCGACAGAAATTTACTGTGGGATTTCGTGTGTATGAAGTTTTATCGCGAATTTTCAGGGAGGGAAATAATTTTTGTCCGTCCGGAGCCGGTCAGATAACATTGTAAACGGTCCCCTATATTAAAATACTAAACAACGTGTTGTATATATTAGGATATAGGTTGGTCGTGTGTGTACACAATAGGCGCACGCCATTTAATTCCCATTACATTTGCGGAATTTCGCAACGAGTTCGATATATCAGCTAGCCAAATAATATATACACCGGAGCATTGAACTTATAACACGTGGTGGAATATCTCGATTATTCCCATATAAAATATAATTGGATATATGCAGAGTGCCACAGTGTCTATATTGTCGCGTAGTGGATGACGATCAAAACGGATTCGATGTAATTCATTTTCCCGCGCTCAGAGTGTTGCAGCGTACACAATAATATATGGTTCTATACTAAATTGCACTGCTGCAGCAGGAGGTACTTAAAGTCATTCCGCGCAAATCACATAACGCGATTAACAACCGTCTTTTTACCAGGTTTTTTTTTAAGTTGACGGGGCGGGGAGAGACTATTTTTCTACACGGTTTTTTTTTAAAAAAAATATATACCGTAGGCCGACTTGACGAATTTAAAAGCAGCGAATGGAAATCGATCATTATTTTCCGCGAAAACCCATTACCATTAGGCGCAAAGCGAGCAATCAGATTTATGTTGAATTGACAACATTAAGCGCGAGGCGCGGGCCCGTGTGTTTTCGGAAGCTCCGCCGGCGAGAGGGGAACACTCGCGTAATTCAATATATTAGTTTGACATTTAAAGCTTTGAATGCATATTCCCAACGGGAACGGGGTAATAAGCAGCGAAACACAATCTGCTCTTTGACCCCGAGGGAATATTTGTGTAGCCGGTGTTTTTATTTTTCCGAAAGGGTCAGGACCCGGATACACGAGTGTGTTTTATTTTTATTTTTTTGTTTTATTTTACTTGTGTTTTATTTTTTCGGGCACAACTTTAACGAGACATTTTCGCATCGGAACCCAGAACGATGGTGTGACAACGCGGTCCCAAAACGCGCTGTTTATTTTAAAACCCACGTATAACGATGTGTGTACATTTTTTTTTTCCAGACGAGAACCGAGACCTGAACAGTCACTCGGACAGCCTGCAAATCAAGAGAGAGCGATCTCAAGTGCATTACAACGGCGACGCCTCGTTGTACTCAAATGTATCTGTAAGCATACGTATATTTTACTGTTATCGAGCACTCCGTAATAATATCGACGCCCCCGCTGCAGTAGCAGACCGCGACAACTCAAACGATTAATAATGAAAACATCGCGTTTCCCGGACGAACGATTTACCTTTTATTCTCGAGTTGTCATCACACAAGCCGCGGGGCGCCGAATATCGTTGCACAACACAACGTTGATGATAATATTATGTTCGCCATTTGCACGGCGCTGTACGTGCGCGATCCTATAAACTTTCGTCGCGTTTCAGCTTTGGCCCGGCAAGTGGTGTTTGAAAGACGAGCAGAAACTGTTCTCGGAGCTGAACGCGGGCGTGACGTCCGGCGGCGGTACGTCGCCGTTCTACGACGCCAACCACACGGCGTTCTCCGCGACCCCGCTGTCGGCCGACCTGTACGAGAGCATGGCCCAGCCGCAGCAACAGGCTCAAAACTCGACGCCGGTCTACACGCCGCCCGTGCCCACCACGCTCGGTAAGTTCGGTCGTCGCCGATGATAATTAGTATGTTTAGTCGCCGCATGATGTAGACGCGCGGTACGTGTATACGCGTAGTGCTGTCGGTACACATTTTGACGACGTGCGGATTAGAGAACCCGTAGTTAGAGAGCGTATGTTGTTTTTCCAGTAGGCGGAGTCACTCCCCTGGCCCCGTTGACGATGCAAGAGATCCAAAAGATGAGTCCCAGCACGGTTTTAGACCATTCGCATATGTCGCCCGTGCAATACCACACAGGTGAGTCTGCCGCGGCACGAACGACGGACCTTAGCGTTAGTGTGTTTGTGTTTGTGTGTTTTTTTTATTTTTAATCTTTCGACGTTGCCTTTGTTTTTTATTTTCCCTTTTCTCGCGTCGTCCGCCGGCATTGGTAGAGCGTGCAGCGATCTACCGCACGACGCTCGTGATCCGTCCTTCGTAGACTGTGTAACCAGAACACTGCGAAAAACGTATAAAATCGCATCGACCGTATCGCTCGACGTTACGTTATCGGTAGATCCAGCGGTACGGATCGCAATCATTAAGAACACGGCCGCGGGGTATAGACCAGTGGTTCTCAATCTTTTTAGGACCGCGACCCAAATTTTCTTCCAACCATCTGTCGCGACCCCCGTAGTTTTTCATTTACAGAGTCAAAAAATTAATTTCAAAAAACAAATTTAACAAAAATTTTTAAAAATACCCGTCGTAATAATTCTTATATTACTTTATACTTCTATTATTGTTCCATAGTCTATACTTTTAGAGTGTTTGAACAATTTAAAAATCATAAATTTCATACAATCTGAATGATTAAAAAACTTCTCGCGACCCACACTTTGAGAAACGCTGGTATAGACGACGCTTTACCAACGCCCGGCGACGTCTTGATTTTCTTTTTCCACGACCCCATCCCCATCCCCGTCCGATCCAGCAACGCGTGTCCGGTCGATCGAAACCGTGGCCGGCACCCGCGGTACGACAATCGCCGAATGTTCGTGTCCGTTTTCTCTTGTTTACGCTTTGTGTTGGTTTGTCCCGCGTAGATAGCGGTACCCCCGGCGGTTTTAGTAACGACGGCGTCGGCGGCGGCGGCGGCACCGGAGGCGGCGCCGGACCACAGCAGTCCGGCGGCGTCTCGCTGTCGCTGTCGGCCGCGGACGTCACGCCCGCCGGATCGCCCGACCCGTCGAGCCTGACCGTGCTGCAACCGGCCAACAACAACCAGAACAACGGTACTGTTTACGCGGCCTCGGCGCCCACCATGTTACCGGGTTTCACGACGCACTACGCCACCACAGGTAAGTCGACTAGACCGTACGACGTGGACAGTATGAGCACCCGAGACAGTGTGTGTGTGTGTGTGTGTTGTATTTTTGCATTTTTCAATTATTATTAATATTATTGAAATATCAGCTTCATTTTATGTACTCTATATCATTTGTGTACACTCTTTGCCTGTCTCGGGCAATACAGTACGACAACGATTATGACGGTAGTAATCATAAAATAACGACAAAAAAAAAAAAGTATTGAGCGATTGTAAACTTGGTCCGTAAACACCTAATGATGGTCGTAACCTAGGATCAGATGGTATGCGTAATATAAAGTTTCAAATTATTCGGGCCCGATCTAATTCATAGTCCATGTAACGTCTGTTGTAAACTCGGGCCGGAATTTTGGAGCGACGTCCGTCCGGAAGACCAGCTATATGTCCCCCATTGTTCCCCACAAGCCTTTATGCAAGTATATTATACTAATATTGTTACTAATGTTACAATGCAAATTATTAATTCACTTAACATATTATACTCGGAATTTTGAGCTGTAATTTTTCTTCGCAATAATATTTAGTGTTGGTTAAAACTCGTGATCCATCTTCCCTCATGATATTCTTAAATGCAGGGCCGTATTTAGAAATTTTTCCAATTAAAAAAAAATATATTGTATTTAAAATACTACTATACCTATTAAAATAATGAATAAACCATGCACGTGTTAAAAAATTGTTACAAAAGATTCAAATTTTAATACTAAATGTAAAAAATAAGTGAATAAGTATAATATGTTAGAATAAAAAATTAAACATTTAAAAAATATGCCACCCTCCTAAACTCGGCCTCCAGGGGTAACAACCCACTGTCGCTTTACTCAAAATACGGCCCTGCCTAAATGGATGCATATTTTGCCCAGAGCTAACATTCAACAATAATCAATGGTATAGCTTCTATATTATATATTGTATACTTCCTGAAAAATGACCGAATTGAGTTTACAACATACTTGAATATATTATGTATATACTTTACACTTGTATCGGGCCGAGTTTACGTTTGCTCGAAAGTATCATCAACACTCCGTCTGTGGATTTTTAACAGCTTTATAGTAATAATGTTATCTTTTTTGTCGTCCTTCTAGGCGCCGGAACCGAATACGCGTCGTACACGAGTTCACCTTACAACCAATACACGTCGTCCCCGTACGCCGGATACAGTTACAGCACCACCGGCACCAGCGGTCTTCTCAGTAGGTATTTCACAAGTACATATTTTGGGTTTTCGCGCGCGCTCACAAGTGTCACACATAATGTCCGAGTGGAATCTTGAAGATATTCGAGTGGTGCGGCCACCGATGCCCCCTGGTCATACTCCATAGACGGTGAGGGAGGGAAGGGTTTAAGGTATAGAAATATTTTGTTGGAAAATACACGGAAAAATTCCATTATCGATATAAAATAAAAAGAAAGACCCTAATATTAATATTCTGACTATAATTAATCCAATAGATAGTTTTTTTTTTATGTTTTTTAACGCAGTCCGGGGGGACCACTTGAGTACGATAGGTACCTATATAGGAAAAATGATTGGTCAGTTGTCTTGTTACGTTTACTTTAGCCGGGAAATCCAACATAGAATTTTAATACATTTCAAATAAAAAAGATTAACTTCGGAGTATAAATATTCCAACTTGTCGCCCGGTAAATAGCTATAGCGAAATCACTACGTGAATTAAAAAATGTGAAAATATATAAGTACTTCATTGACACTTAAATATCTTGATTTCGAAACTAGATCATAGACGTAATAATTAATATACGGTATTATGGGTATTATTTTAGCTTATAGGCTCACGGGTGTCCAGTGTCCACGGCCTTTTTGTATCGCTTATCGGGTCCGCCATCTTTCAAAGATATAGTAGCCCTAAGATTAGTACTTATTATAGACGTGTTGAAACCGATTAAATCCGCTGTCAGGGTAGCGAGGACGGGGAAATGTTTTCACCGTCAATCGCGTACATGGTGCGTAGCGCGTACCCGTCGGAACACACTCAAGCTACGTTCACTCGTCGACAGTTCAACGCGATAGTTGCTATCCCGATAGAAGCTATCGCGTTAGTATCATATCGTGTAAACACAGTGATAATAGCTCTCGGAATGCCGTGAAAGAGACTCTCATCTATCGCGCACGCATGGCAGTATGAGATTATCTCTCATTAGTGCGATAGTATTTATCAAGGGCGGATACAGGGGGGGATAGGGGCAATTGCACAAAAAAATATAAAAAATCCATTTGAAATTAATCGTGGCAAAAATGCTGATGATGCAAATTTTCGAAAGAGGTCGTTATCGTATTTACCACGAACATTTAATTATTTTTTCCATCGTAAATTGTACATTTTTATTCAATTGAAACATGTGTTCGCGGCGCAGCATCTTTTCTACAACCGGTTATTTATTTCGTTTTGAACGTTGAACCCCAGTGGCAATATACACGTACAAATATAATATATTTAATATACATGATAATACGTGGTAGCTACGTTCTAAAATCAACGGTATTAAGTACTGCAGTTTCTACGATAGTAGAAGTCACCATTTTTCAAATTAACCATTCCGTACGCACCGCATATTAAAGTAGACCCGGTACCTAGAAAACAAGAATAGAAACGTTTCGACGTTTCCTGTACAACTTATATTACAACCGTTCACTGTCGTTTTTGTTGCAGATCACCGTTACTATTACAACAACAGCGGCCACACTAGCAACGCGCACGAGATCTGCGGCAACGAGTCGGGCAGCAGCGCCAGCATGGCCGCCCGGTCACCGGTGGCGGCCACGAGGGCGAACTCGGCCGCGTGCGCCAGCGCCTCGTCGCCGCTGGGCAGCGCGTCGTCGCCGTGCCAGGCCAACCCGGGCGGGGGTGACGTCGCCGTACATCGGGATCAGCTAGGCGCGCCTACACGTCGGCGAGACGAGCCGCCAGGGGTTGGGGAAGTACGAGCCACCCTCCCACCCCCCGCGCCCGGGTAACGCTGCCTACTGCCGCTGTCACCGTCGCGTCGTGCGTAGCCTGTAACGTACAAGTCGCGAAGTCACGTGCGAAAGGACCGCATCGCAAACACACCCGTCGACTGCACAACGTGTCCGTCACCGTTGCGTTTGTTAGTTTTTTTTTTTTTTTTTTCATCCCTTTTCGTACGTACACGTTCATACGCATTATATTATATACCCCGTGTACATTTTATCACCGGGCGGGAAACGCGTGTCCGACCGTTACAACGGATCGCGTCGATCGCGTCTCGACGGTCTTGCGGACGATCGTCCGACCGTCGTTGTCGTTGAAATCGATGAGCGCGCGACATCGTTTCTACGCGCCATCGCACTTTTTTTTGTTCGATTCCCCCCCCCCCCCCGCAACAAACCAAAGATGTATTTTTAGTGTTGTTATATTTCGTACAGGATCCAAATATTCGCGATGTACGTTATACCGGACGGGAATAACGAGAACATTAATAAAATAAAAATAAAATAAAAATATTATACAATTTGTATATCGATCGAACGGAACTCGTTTATGACGCGACGAGCTTCGTACACGTAATGCATGTATTAAACACTTAATGTACATAAAATATTATTGAAACGTAACCCCGTATACCTGTGGTATAAATAACGCATTTTCCCCGACGCATTTGTCGCGAAATCGCCGGCGGATGTATCGTTGACTTGTTCACTTTTAATATTGCCGATACGATACTGTACATTTCAATTCGTACGTAACATTCGGGGCGCTCTGTTTGTTTATACACCGTTAATTGTTGTTTTTTTTTTCTTGCTCTATCACGTGTACAGTACTACTTTAATTTTTATTCGATTGAGAATATTAAACGAAACAAGCTCATAGGACGCGCTCTCTCTCTCTCTCTCTCTCTCTCTCTCTCTCTCTCTCTCTCTCACGCAAAACGATGGAATATTTTTATTTTTATTTTTTTTTGTTTTTAATCAAATTCTAGTCTAATTTTAATTTTATACTTATATTATATACATACTATTATTTACGAAAAAAAGAAAAAAATGTAACAACTAAAGATTTTAAGATAAAATAATTTGTTCACGTGGAACTTTCTGTGTACGAAAGCCCGAAGAAAATTTATACTCGTTTTCGAGACGAAATATGTGCAATGTCTGTATGAATTTGTATTTATATTATAATTTTTTTTATATATATATATATACATGTAGAAATGTAATATTATGTATCCTATTCGAATACTATTCTTAAACTTAAATCGAACACACCCTAGTCAATAAGTGATGCTTCAACGCACTAATCAATGCACTTAAGTGATTTTGTACTTACATTTTCAATTTTTTGAATCTTTAAAACATTTTCTATTTATTAAAAATGTTTACAAACTTATATTGTATGTAAAACATTATCTTTATTATATACATTTTATTTGTTATTTTTGTATTATTTTTTTTTCTTATTTCAATTTAAATGTACAATAAGTTCTCATATTATATATTATTGTGTAGACATTTCATGACTTCAAACGATTGTATTAATATTAATTTATTTATTTTGTGTTAGAAACCCGACCAGTTATTATATTATTATTATTATATAAATTATATTATATACTTATTTACCAAAGAACATATTTAGAAGATCTTGAAATTCGTTTTAATAAAAAAAATATACAATAATATATTATTATAATTCTAGTGTGGATAAACCTGTATATGCATACCTAATTAAGATGTATTTTTGGTCTCTTGAATATGACCAAAATTGTACTTAATGAATATAAATTGTAAAAACAAATTATTATACTTATAAGATAATAAAGAAGTCTGTTCATGAATTTTTTTGAATTTTTTACCGAAATTAAAATTTGTTCAAAATCAATGAAATGTAATGTCTGCTACCCTACTACCTGAATTTAAATGTTAATTATTACTCATTTAGTAGATTTATTTACGAAATTATAAAACATTTGATTTAATTAATGGTTAAAAATACTTTCTGAAAATAATAACCCAACCGGTAAAAAATTAATCTACATTGTTGCAGGCCCCAACTGTGAAAGTATGTTTTCAAATGAACATAAAAAAATATATGTTTAAAATTGAATTGATGACGGAAAGATTTTTGTAGTAATGTATTTTATAATTCATTCGACTAATTAAGTGATATAATAATGTTACGGGATCAATAATTATAATGTATCGTAATATTAAGATTTTATGTAGATTTAATTTTTAAACTAAATAATTACGTCCAAAAATATGAGGCAAATACTGACATAATCATTACTAAGACTATTGGTTCAAAAACGTTTGAAAATTGTTTGAGACATAAAGAAAGAGTTTTACCAAATATTTTATGACAAATGGTAATTTTCTGTGACAATTTGTAAGAATAGGAATACATTTTATATTTGTATTATTATAATTTATAATACAAACTTACATCTTTGTTGGTATATTTGAGATTAATAGACTCAAAATCTACTGTACCGATTCTTACGCGGTCATTCCAATACGGTCCGCGGTGGTCGGAAAACGTTTAAATCCATTGAAATCCTTTGATAGCCCCACTATACAACCATCAAAAATCGGTTTCCAGGAATTTCTGGTACTTTGGCAACACGGATGAAAAAAAAAGTTATTAATTAATACAGTTTGTATTAGAATTTTGTTAGCATGCGTCGAGTTTCGTCGGGTTGTATTTTTTTGAGTCAAAAAATCATATGACAGTGCGGTGGTAACCAGCGTCAATTAGTAAATAAAAATGGTTACCGTTGTTACACCTTAAATTAAAAATTAATAAAACAATTGTGATAAGCCCAATTTTTTGTATGAAATAATAATAAATATCATAATACATAATAATACAATTCTTGTGATTATTAATAACCTTCAAAATCAGCATATTTAGTAGTGTTGGCCAACGATATCGATATTTCGATACGATATCGATATCGTGACTTAATTTTCTTTTTTTCGATATCGATATCGAGTTAAATGTTATCGATATAAAGCGATCCAATCTTTTCACTATATAATATTATATAAATATTTAGCTATTAGTATACAACGGATTATTATTTAATATTATTAATCAATTTTATTTATTTATTTTTTTTTTATTAAATTTAAGTCCGCGGCAGCTATGGCCATTGGACTGATATAAGTTGCTATTTACATATTTACATTATATTTTACAATTTTTAAATTTTGTTGATTAATTTTGCATTGTTGATGAATTCAATTATATTTGTAATATTGTCCGGGTTCAGTGACTCGGAGAGCTGGTCGGGCAGATTGGCTTCCTTTCTTTCCTTGTCATAGCTTTGGCAGTCAGTCAGAATGTGTTTAACGGTTAGGGGAACACCGCAGCAGGTACAGATTGGGGGCTCTTCTTTTTTCATGAGATGTTGGTGTGTTATATGGGTGTGTCCTATCCTAAGGCGTGTGACAGAGGTTTCCTGTTTCCTTGTAACGTTTTCAGGGAAAGGCCATGGGAAGGTGGTTCTTTTTATCTCATGTAGTTTTTATTAAACTATTCAATTTTATTATCTAAATATCTATTAGCTATTAGATTCCAGGTAGTATTATAAATATTAAACTTCACTTTGTGAGCATTACTATAAAAAAAAAACAATACTAACAGTAATAAGTAATAACTAATAAATAATAATAATACTTATAATTTTATAACAATACTAACAGTAATAACTATAATAATATAATAAGATAAAATATATAGTAATTTTCTGTATATTTTTATCTTTTATTTTTATTGAAACGACTGTAATCGGTGCCAGTTGTTAGATAATTCCTATAGATTCAATTTAGTTCCGATTATTCGTTCGTAATTGTAGGTAAACGTGTTTTGTGCATTGTGCGTACCGCGTTCGTATCGTATCGTAGACGACTAACGTACATTTTATAAAATGAGTGAAAACTTTAAATTAGTCCCACTAGCTGGAGCTAGAAGTAAAATTTGGCAACATTTTGGCTTAAATAATATCAAAGAAAATATCGATATATCGCGATACGATATCGAGAAAAACTAAACGATATCGATATTGAAAATTATATCGTTGGCCAACACTAATATTTAGCATATTTATGAATTGTTTTATTTAGTATGTATATTTACTTGATTCCTCGTGCTAATCATTAAGAATAGTTTTTCAGCCATGCGAAAAACGTCAAATTTTTATTTGACAAATAATATTCACGTCGAGGTTTTTATTTCTAAATATTTAAAGTCAATATTAGTCAAATTCAAGTTTTATTCAAAATCAGTAATGATTAAAAAATGTTAGTTATCAAATGATGAAATGACTTACTGGTTAGATTTAGCTTATAATAGCTCTACAATCATGCCATTCATTTCGTCAGAGGTAAGTGTGCAGGTTGATTAGTATAACACAAATCTCGAGTTTGGTATAAAATTCAGTATTTTTGTCGAGCGACAAAGTGTCTTCGAAATTGGAAATCGTTAAAAATAAACGGTATACATAAAAAAGTGTACAATATGTACACTGCAAATAATAAAAAAAATGATTGAAATAAATGAGTGATAAAAAGTGAAAGTGACATCGCTTGGTATCGATAACTATACTCTTATATATACGAATATGTATTGATAGATACGTGAAAAGGTGAAATCATAATTTTTTCTGTACTATGACTTCCTTGAATGAAAACGATTTGATAATTTTAGGGATTACGCAATAAGAGCGAGTTGAATCAAGAAGACTTGCGAAATAAACTTCAAAGCCGCAGGGGAACAGTCGACTTTGATAATGTTGAAAATATTATAGGTCAACTTAACGTACTCTTATTATTTTATAATAAATATTTCGATTGTTATCATGAATAAGACATGAATAATTCCTCGGTGTGTAAATGCGGGACGGAAAATGTGTAATATTCAACGGACAATGACGTCGGGGACGCAACTAGCAACTAGCAACTATAGGATGTGACGCGATTTGAATGCGCCGAAATTGCTATACCTGTACTGTTTGCATCGTAACAAATTTAAACATATTATCTTTGCCGATGCATTGTTGAAAACGAAAAAATCCGATTATAAACGTACGTCTGGCAAATACTCAATGACACGGAAATACGTCTCCTCCGCGACAGCACGATTAAAACACAATTCCGAAAATTCCACTATAAGCTACAGTTGGCGTACAGTCATTTAACCTGGGAACCAGAACAAAATCTAGTGTGTTATAGACATATCAAACTTCGACTTCCTCAAAACAGTCTCCTTGTCATTAGCATCAGGCGACAGTGAATCATCCCTCTCAGACGAAGAATAGAGAAAAAAAAAACATAAGTAGTTATCAAAATTTGTAACACCATTGTCAATTATTATTGTAATTTGATGAATATCATGTATATTTTATGAAAATGCTATTAATTTATATAATACCTTTTATTTAAATTGTAATCAACCTGTAATAACAATCAACATGTAATATGTTGAAACGTTGTAAATTAATCAATTTATAGAAAACAACATACGTACCTTTAATTTGCCGTATTTTCTATCTGATCTTAATTTTTTTAGCAGTGTTTTTTTTATCTATTTATAAGTTGTATTGAATTTAACCGCGGACCAAAGTGCTTTATTATAATATAATAAATATATAGTACTACCACTACTACATAAGCTGAATTACCCGGCTTCGCACGGATCAGTCTTGGCCGGGTCATTGGTTTAAACGGATTTCTTCCTTACATTATTTAAATCTTAGCCATGTTCGATTAATTGAGTTACTTTTGGTTATAGATTATAATTAGTTAAAGATCCGCCACGCTGAACTGTATACGAACTGGTGATGAAATTTGCATACACGAAAATTAATCAGCTTAAACACAACATTTTTTACAATTCCTTTCTTTTTACACTCATATAGAGTAGGTATTAGAAGGATCATCACTATTTAAGATTTCAAGTGCATACGTATGGTCGTTATTGAGATGTAGGGTTCATAAACCATGATGTGTTTACTTATAGTCATGATAATCATGAATTATTTACTGTATTAGCTGCTCTGTATGGTAACGCGGTCAGTCAGAAAAAAGTCATCGGTTGTACCAGTAGCAATAACATACCCATGTTAAAATGTTATAAGAATATGACCCCAATCAGTAATCGTCAGAATTAATATATCAAACAAAATAAAATAATTTCTCGGTTACCAAAAATCGAATAATTTTAATACGCATATCCAGCTCCAAGTCCTTCATTTTTTAATTTGATTGATCAATTACGAACATTCGTGTTATAGGATTGGATTTGTTCGTCTGTTCTTTGCGCTCTTCTATTTACTAAAACATCACTTGTTCTTAAAAGTAACATAACATAATTATGCTTAAAACTTTCACGACTAAATAAAAATAAAGCCCGAAGTGTAGGATATATAACTAGTTAGATTTAAGGCATACGTGAGTAAAATGAGTTAGCCCAGGTTTTTTTAAAAAAAAATAGGGAATAACAAGTAATTAACTACTTCGGAGAAATATGATGGAACGCGATATACTATTTGTTGTAATAAAAGGAACAATCGCAGTTTTTCAATTTAATAAATCGAAAGCATAAATAATAATGAATGTTGATGTGTTTTATTATTGTGTTCGTTAAACTTTTTAGATGTCCAAAAACTCTTAATAATGTCGCCGAGGTGGTCTCGTAGTGGACACAAATTTCTTACCGAACTGCAGAGCGTCGCTATTGGAAATTATAATATTAGGTATGCACATGTGAATAATTTGGGAAAATTTTGTAGCGAAAATAAATAAAACCAAATCGATTAGATTAGTTAACTAAGCAATTGTCGTGGGCCGCGATTGAAATTATAACATTAAGTGAAATGTGAATAATTTGGAAGAGGTTCGAAGCTGTTATAAAAATAAATAAAACCAAAAAATTGATTTGGACACCTTTTTTTAGTTAATTTTTAAGTCTCGCAATTTGCACGACTATATACACAATGTATAGTTATTAGTTAGGTTTATTAGTTTATTTTATTTTATTAGTTTATTAGTTTATTAGTTTATCAGGTATAATATGAAATCCCTCGAGACGTGGGAATTCGGTAGTGTATCGTTGCGCAGTTGGTCACACTGTAACCGACCGTTATCAATATTATTTATCATTGATTATCGGATCCGTCAGATAATAGCAGTTCGTAATTGTCCCGGTTATTTTCAATTTATTTCCACTTAAAATGTTTTAATATTGTTTCGCGTTTCAAACCGCTGTTGTACGTTGATAGACCGTGTGTGTGTGTGTTTCGTGTTTGTCGGTTCGAACATGGAAGAACGAGAGTACGGAAAAGACAAACCGGCCGACGTGTGCCGTTTGTGTCTCGGGTCCACCGACGTCACCGTGCACATCGGACAACACGGTGACAAGACGACATCAATTATAGAAAAAATCCGATACTGCACTTCTCTTGTCGTTAGTGCACATCATCTCGTATTTTTTTATATAAAATTGTATTCTGCCCGCTCGAAATAGTTTCCGTTTGTGCACAGTCTTGCACTCGGTACCTGTCTACTTATTGCAATACGAGTTCAGGCGTAACATCATCCTCGACAATACCAGTTATTAATTTTATTATTTGCATTTTATATTCCATTTACTATTAACGTTATGTACCTTATTCATTATACTCTTTGAACTACATGGTGTTATAGAACTTTTACTATAATCGTCGACGGTTCATTTAATTTTTATTTATTTATTTTTATTATTTGCAGCTTAACCATAATGGTTATTAGCTTTTTTTATTATTTTTTGGTACCGAAGGTTTTTTACTGTTGCGTTGCATGAGAGGGGCAGTTTCTTCTCTAATCGGTCATGCTACCTGAGGAGCAAACCGGTGACCAAGTGTTTATCCATTCCAGCAGTATACCCCTCCATTTATTGTATTATTGAATTTTGATAGAATATGATTTTTTTTAGGTGAAAGTATCTGATGATTATCCCCAAAATATTTGTACCGCCTGTGCAGAAAATCTTGATTTAACCTTCAACTTCAAAAGCAAAGCTATAGCTTGTGATCTGGAATTATCTAAGAATAGGCAAAGGGATGACAATTTCACTTATATCCAAGTGTCTGATGATCCTTTAAATGTAAGTATTTATAAACGACTTGTCAATGTATTTAATTAACTTTAACTACTTATTACTTAGATGACTTACAAGTTGGACTTGGAAGAACAAGATTCTTCTACAAATGTAGGTGAAAGTTGTGTTTATAATATAGTTGATGGTGATGAGTTAACAATTGAACCAGTCAACGCTTTAAGTGATACAAATAAAATCATTGATACAGCGTCCAACGATGGAAACAAAAGTACATTTACAGTGTCCATAAATTGTGACAACCAAACGTCAGAAGTTACCATAAGTGAATTGGTTGAAAAATCAAATAACTATCAAGACTCTAATACTAATAATGTAAGTATGGAAATATTTAGAAATGATTTTTATGTTATTGTTTATCAAATATGTGTTTATTGTAGAAAAAGAAAAATGCATCACTTGATCTCAAAAGAAGTTCAGATAAGGCTCTATTAGGCAACGAAAAAAATAAATTAAAAAAAATCAAAGTTGATAGAGATTTAGACAGTGAAAAACCACTACTCATTGTAAAAAATGGTAAAGTTGTTTATATTTGTGGTGTATGCAATTTTGAAGCAGAATCTATTGGACTTCTACGTAGTCATCAGGCACGTGTTCATTTAGACAATTCTGGTGGTTTTAAGTGTTCTGAGTGTCCTAGTAATTTCAAAACTTCAGGAATATTAAAGCGACATAATCTTATGCATCATGATGCTTCCCACATCTGTAAATATTGTGAAAAAAAATTTTTAAACAAATCAAGTCTTGATCGTCACATCAATAGCATCCATATTAATACTCCTTTAGAGTTTGAATGTGTCAAATGCCATGCTTATTTTGATACAATGGACAAAATGGAAGATCATTTGGTAGTGCATTACGCGAGTCCTTTTAGTGTCTTTAACTGCAATCATTGTGATCGTTCATTTACAACTTACGCTGCAAAAAACAAACACATAGATCTTGAACACATGTTTGAAATTGAATGTGATATTTGTCATGTAGTTTTACCTACTAAAGAAGCTATGGAAAAACATAATAACTCTGTACATCAACCAAAAAAAAAAGGAAACAAAATGTATGCATGCACTACATGTGGAAAATATTTTTCTGGTATTAAAGATATTTTGATTCACCGGGAAACTCATTTATCAAATTAATGATTTTCAAAGCAAATTGTTTTGTTATATTTTTATAAAATTTAATGACTGAGTTGTATAATTTTAAACTTTATTTTATCAAACAATACTTATATTTTTTTTCAATTTTAATCTGAAATACATTTGTTGATATTTGTTTTTGATTTTGTAGATGTACTGTCACAAATTATATTAACTTATTTTCTTAAAAACTTTTAGTTGTAGTTCATTGTTATTTTTTATTTTTATAAACTTTGAACTTGCTTCAATTATTTTTAATCTCTAGAGACTATTATCTACAGTGTTATATTGTTATTTCATTTCAACCATATTTTAGTAGGACACAGAAGTGTGTTACTATAAAATATGAAATAACAGTTTTGGGACGAATACATTTAGTTCTGTACAGGCATGGGTGTTAATTAAACCAATTCTAAAATCTTATACGCAAAATATAATTTATTATGAGAACTTATTATCTGTATTTATTGAGCATATCTATCTGTTTAGCAATATAACAAATGCCCACTTGCCAAATAAAAATGATAGTATAGGTAAAACGCTTATTATTGGCTAATAATATTTCCAATACAATGTCTTATATTGTTTTTAATATACTGGAAGTTATTTTGTTTTACTCTGGTTGATACAATTGTAACTTCATAGCCAATATTTTACAAAAAACTTTTGCTTATCTAGAAATTATTTTTCTTTTTAAATTTGGTAATGCTTAAACTATCTATTATGTTAACCTAGGCGCTTCAATCATGACTTCTTATATTGCTCATTAGGTAGAAACAATATATTATATATATATGACTAAGAGTATGACAATCTCTAAATTAGGATTATGTGAACATACTAAAATAGTTCTTCTGCAAGACAATATTTCAAAAAATGCATTCATCTAGTTTATAATAAATTTTATTATTTTTTAGATTACTTTTACTAATATTTTAATTAAATTTTATTTTGTAATATTTTTTAAATTGTATAAGATAATTATACTTAAGTATAAATAACATTAATATTTCTGTAAACAAAAACTAATGTACATTTAATAATATAACTAAATACTATTGGTAGATTATAATATCAGAAATCCCGATAATTATTTTTTTACAATTTAAGTACTCAATTTATTATATAGTATATATTGTAATTTTTAATAATGATTTATAAGATAATATTTGTAATTCTTATTTGTTTAAAAAAATGAATGAAATTTTAAATAATTTCCGTTTGAGTTTTTGGTATGCACCATATGTATAAACATTTAAAACTTGTATTGCAGTATTATTGTTTGACTTAAATATTCTCATATTTGGGTTAAAAAGTAATCTTTTCTTTTTTCTTACTTCCTTGCAATACTTCTAAATTTTTTCTTTGTGATATTACTTATCAACCGGGGGTTGAAGAAAGACAAAAGCTATAATTTTAAAAAGTAAAACATATTAAAAGACTAATTCTAATATATTCGTAACCTTTTTTGAATTAAAAAAAAATATGTATTAATGATAATAACAAATTAAAGTTCTAAGACAATTGTATAGATCTTTCAAACAAACATCATCAATTCATCTTGTTTCAAACCTCGTGTACAAAATTTCTTTGTCTTCAACTGCTATACTGTGAAGTTCTACTTATTTCAATTTCCCAAGGTTTTCTATTACAATAATATTATAACTGTTTAATCAATTGTTATTTTGAATGAAATGCTTTGTCGTACGAGTATAGGCATAGATATGAATTTTTTTTTTTTAAGAACGTAAACTGTGGGTGTATTATACAATAGTATATATATTTTATGGACTGTTATGTATACAATTATTTACATTTTATTTACAATGGTATTTTTTGTACCCGAATTAAAAATATCACTAGTGGTTAGTAAGTACTTAATTAATAGCAATTTATGGTCCTTTAAAACATGCGCAACACACAAATATAAACTCAATTCACTGGAAACAAAAATGTTAAAGTTTTTATCTAAGTATAGATTATTAATTGATCTATGTTTCTGCACTTAATTTAAATAATTAAATAGTTTTGATAACTTTATCCAATCGAACAATTCACATTCTTCTATAAGATTTTATAAAAGTATTTTAAAACAATTATTGTGGTTATTAAGAATAAATTTACTATAGTTTGATACTATAGTTTATATATAATTTACTATAGTTTGTTCTGAAAATTAGGTATTTAAAATGTGCGTTTATGGTATATAACAATCTGTAATTTACGATCTAATAGCCAATACGTATATAAAGTATAGTAATTACTAATTAGTAGCTGGAGGTTTACTTTGCATATTATTTTTAGTTTTTTAGTATAATAAGTGATCATTCACATCACTCCTTGACCTCAGTTCCTCTCCTCTTTGCACTCTCCACCAGTTACAAATCATTTATGATTTTTGACCATTTATTCTTTAACTGCCCTTCTCTTTCTTCCAATAGACTTATCCCTTTTTCACTTTTTCATCTCTAGGCTATATTACACCCGATTCCAACCTTCTCCTCAACTCTCGGTCAATCCCTATTATCCAGTCCATCATTAACTTTATCCTCACTGCTGGCTGCCTAATCTAATTATATAATTTAAAAAAATAAATGTAAATGCATTAGTATAATTGTATTGCTATAATGTTTCTAATAAAAGCAAATTAATTTATAAAAAAAAAAAAAGTGATCATTCATTCATATACGCCATACGGTATACTTATATAAATACAAGATATAAACTATAATTTATTTTTTTATTATATATTTTTTTACTAATTTTTTTTATAGGGGTGACGGTATTACCGGTATACCGATAAATGATAATATCGAAAATAACGATTACACCGAAATTGGTAATTTAATATTTTAATTTATTTCTTATAAGAAAAAAAATCAATTTCAATTTAAGCTATTATTGTTTTTAAAATATTTTGTACGTTGATATCCTTGGTCCGTGTTTGTGTCTATTCAGTATTCTCCATTGGATTCGTAAGTGGTAAAAATAGTATATTATATACGAGGAAGCCATGAATGTTATTCTACTGATATTTGATACAACCTTGTGGCTTGTGGGTATGAATATAGTTTTGAAACCATGATAAGCTATGTAGTTCTTAAAAATTCCATCATTTTTTTTTCGCAATAAACAGTTTTTTAGCATATTATTTGAAACAATAGTTATACTTGCATATCAAGTTCAACAGTGTCTCAATTTTATTCACCCCATTTTACAGAAAAATGACTGCTCATAAGAAAAGCCAAGTCTGATTAAGTGTTGTGTAGAATGCATATTATATATTATATTATATCGTATAGTACACCTATATTGTATATATACTAAGCCGGTTGAGCCAATGGGGAACTTAAATATCCCAAAAAATATAGATCCCATAAATAAAACATTGCAGTGGTTTTATACGAGACAAGACTTGTAAAAAAAAGAAGAATATATTAGCTGCAAGATGCGTTCACAATAAATAGGTACATTTTAAATATTATAATATAATCGGACTGACATAAGTCCGTGACAGCTACAACAGTATAGGGGTACCGCACGGACAATTATAATGTACATTATTTGAGCAATCGTTCACGTATAGTATTATATTATTATTTGTTATTATCATTATTATAATAAACAATAATATTGACACTTGGTCGAATAGATAAATAATTATAAAAAATCACGTCGAGTGTAGATAAAATCGAATAGGTATACAAAATAGACGATTTATACAAGTATACAGCCTGAGCGCGTCCAACGGTACCTAGCGTTCATATTATGATATTAAGACATAATGTATACCTAGGTTGCTAAGTAGTCGTTTCACGAAATTACAATAATAATAATAATAATAATATGTAACGGCTTATACATTTAATAATATAAAATATGCATATTATAAAGTAACGAAAATAAATAAGTCTCGCGAACGTATATTATAGTATTACGCGGGTCGCGTGGAAAGTTAAATAACTAATAAATTAAACATAATTACAATAATAATAATAATAATAACAATAATGCGCTGTAGTGGCGTCGCGCGCACTATAACGTCGTAACACGATGCGGTCGGATAGCTCGACATCGCGTCACACGACGGGAAAATTGTCGCGTAATCTTCACGCGTTGCGCGGGTGCGGCGCTCCAGCGGGTTAGTCTCAGTTGGACGCGAACGCGTTTATCTTGGCCGCGTTGTACGGGAACTGGCTGGGCGCGTGCCCGTTGACGGACGCGTCCGACACGGCCACCGCGGACTCGCTGCCCTGCATCACCTCGTCGTCGCCGCCCTCGTCCGCGTACTCCTGATTGGTGCGCCGGGACGACGTGTACGTCCCTTCGTACAACGGCACGGACTGCTGCACCTGCACCGTGGTCTTCAGCTGCGCCGACGGCTGGTCCGCCGAGTCCTTCGGCACCGTGTCCGCGCGGCCGGGCTCGTCCGCGGCCACCGCCACGTCGTTGTTGGCCGCCGACTGCGCGATCTGCGCCAGCACGCCCGCCGTCTGCTCGTTGGGCACCGCCGAGTAGTACTGATCGCGGATGCTCTCGAACTTGCTCTGATCCTGCACCGCCGCTTCCTCGTCCGCCACCGGTCCCTGCTGATCCTGCTGCTGCTGCTGCTGTCCGGCCACATCCTTTTCCCGGTTCCTCGGTTCGTAATCCTGCACTTGCTCCTGTTGGTACTGCACGTCATTTTCCTGCCCTTGCTCTTGCCGCTGCTGTTCCTGTTCCTGCTGCAGCTGCTGCTGCTGTTCCTGCAACTGCTGTTGTTGTTCCTGTTGCTGTTTATAAGCCGTTGCACTTTCGGCCGTCGGCTGCGAACCGTACTGATCCGCCGTCGGTGTCTGCTGGTACTGCTGGTACGACACGGCTTGCTGCTGGTACTGGACCGGTTGCGGCTGGTACTGGACAGCTTGCTGCTGGTATTGGATCGGTTGAGGCTGCAAGTATTGAAGGTCGGCGGTCGGCTGCGCGTACTGCAACTGGACGGCGGCGCCGGCCGGCTGCTGAGCGGCGTACTGCAGTTGCACGCCCTGCGGCTGGTAATGCAGCTGGTGGCCGACTTGCAGGTCCAGCGACTGCGGTTGCGGTACCGCGTACATGACCGGTTGCGGTACCATGTAAGCGGTCTGCTGCACCACCGCGGCTTGGTTACCGTTCAACAACGAGTACAGCTCTTGCGGCGTCAGCGCGTCCCCGTTGGCCCCGACGTGCTCGGCTGAAAGCTGCTGGTGCTGTTTGTCCAAGTGCTGTTGCAGCGCGATGTCCAGCGGCACTTTGCCCACGGACGGTAGCGAGTTCGGGTCCACGGTGGAAGGCACCTTTGGCGTGGGTCCGGCGTCCAGGTCCGGGGCGAAGTACGACGGTTGGCTGCTGAACGGTTTGTACACGCTCGGGTCTTCGGTCACCTGTAACACGTGGTATAAAGTATTAAGTTAATACGAATAAGTAATAATAAAATTAGTAAAAATAAATTTATTATAGCCGATCAATGTGACGCGGCGAGTCACTATAATATACTGTCAGCTTCCGACGTCGTGGACGCACCTCATAATATTATACAAATGTAGATACGATAGAAAATTAAGTTTTTTCGATTTCAATTTAATTCAATTCTATTCAAAACTACTTTTTCATCGTAAAAATAGTCATATGGATGGCTCTGAAGTTCTGATACGAGATCATAATATCTATCTAAATGTTGATCAGACGAGGTTTTTTTTTCGTAGTACGACGGATTAGCTGCGCAGTAGTTTGTCGTCACGATCAACGGGATCGTTGTAAAATAAATAATGAAAATCAAAATATATGTTTCGAACGTGATTATAGTTTGCGGTTTTGCGCTTGGCTATTTGATATTGTTGTCGACTGTTCAACTAAATAATTTGTCTATTTTTTCGTAAAATATAATTTTAGAAAGCATTGCCAGTTTTCTTCGTTTTTATACTTGATTCGCGAGATCTTATAATAGTTATAATTCAGGTAAATAGTACGAGTCTTATGTTATTGAAAATAACCAGTTTTTTATTTGGCTTATAGAAATTTAGAAACATTTAATTTGAATGGAAATAGAAATCGCAAAATTGTATGAAACTTTATTAATTAATAAATTGTGTTACCTACTTATATACGAATAAATAATAATAAAATAGAGATTAGAAATTAAAATAGGTTGACATTAAAAATTAATATTTTTAAACTAAGATTGTGGGACGAAAAAATGGTTTGAAACTTCTACGTGTATACCATAATTGGTTTGATCAGTCAACCTTTTTTTTTTTTTTACACTACCGACTAGTATATAGTATCAATGTATCATCGGCTATTAAATATTTTCTATTGCGATTTTTACGACGTGTCACACACGTCTGCGCACCTGTTTCCGAACGTTTGAATTTGAGTACAAAATTTGCCTGCCAACTGTCAACGGATACAACTGCAGATAACGTGATAGGTGTAATTATATTATTATAGCCAATATCATGTACCCGGTATTTACGTTTTACGTATGCACATAATATCAAATCGTTACAATTTTACAACCATGCCGTCCTTTCTCTCCGATTTAATGCCACATTATTATAATGCCATTTAGTCAATACTTTTGTCGTTATTGTACGACGTATGACATAAAAATTATGATTTTTTATCGTGTTGAATAATTTCGCGTCGTAACGCAATACATTCCTATAGAACACGCGAGTTACGTTTTCGTCGAATTTCGAGAGAAAGTATGTTGAAATTTTTCAATTATTCCTCATACGAACGCGCCTATACATTAGCCGAGTCCTGATTGACTGTGTTACACATTATACAGTTCATCCTACAGGATAGAATACTGCGGCGAATGACATCGGCACGCGCAGCAGTCAATATAATAATAATTCACGAGTGAAACAGCTGCACGTAGAGGCGTATTTAGGGGTGAAGGACAATGGTTACAAGGGACGAACAAGCCCCTCAAGTATACAATATATTATATAAGAGGTCCTCGGAACAGCAACTGATTTCTAAATTGTTAAACGATGACACTTTAACATTTTGGTGCGTGTGTAGCCCGTCGTATTGAATATAAGCATGTTAAAATCGTGTTTTCATTACATTCCCATTCGAGATCTATCAAGGTGGGTCGTTGGTTTTGAATTTAAGAGGCCCCGAAACCTTACTTTACCTGACCTAACCTGCAATAGATACGACTCTAACTTGTTGCATTATTTTGAGACGCACTTCAGTGGGAAGAGTTACCGTTACATTACAGTCGCGAAACGTTCCATTCGACTCATATGTATACCCTATAGTTGTCGCAACAACACCAGGGCAGTGCGGCGGTACCCAAACTCTGGTCACGTGCGTCTGATCTTCTACGTTACCTGGTAAGACTGTTTGTCGTCGGTAATCGAGTTGTCCAACGGCTGCGCGTACGACTGCTGGTGCTGTGCCCGGTAGAGTTGCTCCTCGAAGTTGGCCGGTCTGTCCGCGGGGTTCAGGTTCGGCGCCGGTATGGTCTTGATCGGACCCCTCTCGTCGTCGCTGTTTATTATGTACGACGGTCTGGCGACCTTCTCGGCGTACGGCGACGGCGTGGCCACGGCCACGTGAGCGGACGCGGCCGCTGCTGCTGCGGCCGCGGTGGCCGCGACCGCGACCGTCGACGGGAAACGCGGCGGGAAGTCCGGCGGTCCGGCGGGCTGCTGCTGCTGCTGCTGCTGCTGCGGCCTGGGTCCCGTCCACGCGTTGGTTATCTTCGGGGAGGGTCGCGACGGCGGCGCTTGCACTCGCTGATCTTGCTGACCGCCTTGGTGCTCTTGGACGGCAAAAACCGTTCTGCGCCGAATATGGTTTCGATTGGAACTGCGGTCCTAACGGTCTGAAGTTGGGCGCGTGATGTCCGGGTTTCTGTTGCTGGTATTTCTGCTGCTGCTGCTGCTGCTGCTGCTGTTGGTGGAGATGGTGTTGTTGTTGCTGTTGTTGTTGCGGATGCGGATGTTGGATTTGATGCTGGTGCTGATGTTGATGTTGCTGTTTGCCCGGTGGCGGCGGAGGATATTTACCGAAAGGCGGTGGCAATTGCGGTTGCGGTCCGCGCAGCCCTGGTGGCAGCGAGTGCGGGTTGTACTTCGAGTAGAATTCGTTTTTGCCGAAAGGACCGCCCGGGAACGGAGGATACTTGGCCGGGATAGGCGCTCCGTTCGGGGACCTGTACTTCTGCGGACTCGGCAACGGTTGTGGTGGACCGTATCCCGGTCCGCCGAGTACCAGCTCCGCGGTAGCCACGAGTGCCAAAATGGTCACCGCTACCTTCATCTGCAAAGAAAAATAAAACCGAACGCATTAGACTTAAACGCTTAATAAGTAAACTAAAGTAACTAAATAAGTATTCTGGCCAAATAGTTAAATTAGGCGATGTATGTAAGATAGTAATGGGTGATATCAAGATTGTAAAATCAGCAAAGGTATAGATTAATCACGTGGCGTAATTATTCTAAATATGCCAATAAGGTTTGTTGTTGATTATTAATGTTACTCGGGGCCTCACTTTTACGCCTGTGTTTGCACACGCTGACGATCTCCGCATGTGGATCGGCAGTATAACACTTAATTTGCGCTACTTATTTTAATTTTAATTGATCTTCAGTCATACACCGCGTTGTATTATATTTTAATTATCGAACAACCTGTACACCGTATTGTTCACGAGCTCACGCCAACGGTTGCACCTATTATATTGGTCGTTACGTTTACGTGTTTCGATTTGATAATAAACTATAATCGATCATCCGAAATGGAAAAGAAATACATATCATCCTGCGCCGAGTAAATAGTAATCCTGCTCGCTTGTCGGAGACGTGGTAAAGTTTCGTCGACCATTTCGGATAACCTATACATCAGGTCCGTGACACATTCGCGAGACCCACGCAAGGAGAGTCATCCTTGTCACTCGTCATCCCGGATCACGCGTTCGCTTTCGTCGTCGGTGGCGATGACGAACACGCACGGGTACAAGTCTCGCGTGGCTCGCGCGCAGTACGCCGCGTACGTTATGTCGGATATGGAGGGATGAGTTTCGATTCGCGCGGTCTCGTCGGCTAGTGAAAGCCCCGATCTCGGAATCGAAATAAATGCGTCTACGGCTTACGACGTTATGATTGACGAACGGGGAAAGAAGTCGATCGGAAAGGCATCGGCTGCAGTGGTTTGACCGGACCGCGCGGCGACGGTGACGTTTTACACGCGGCGAGATTGTGTACCGCGCGCGATAACGCATACCTGTATATGTAGTATGCGCGAGTCTATATATTATTTCGGGTGCGACCGGAAAGAAAGTGGTTTAATATAATTACCGCGCGCGAGACGTCGTCGTTCGGTTATAGACTTCTATAATACATGTTATCCGGTTTATCTGGACGACACACGCGCACGCACGGGCGCAGGAAAGTCTGTGTAGTCTGCTTTCGCTTACTAATCGGAACCACTAGATCATAATAATATAATATGAAAAAACACGTATGTCCTGTGTATATATATGTGTGTGTATGTGTGTGTGTGTGTGTTTGTGTGTTTACCGAATTCCATTAACGTGCGACTGCGGCGATGATCCTTTTGTACGATAAACACGGTTGTTTCGAATATAGTTTTGGCAAGCGGTGACGCCTGCGCGGCGAGCAAAGCAGTTATTAATTGATTGCAGTCGTTTTATTCGATTTAACGACGTCCTAAATACCGCGGGAAAGCACGACCCACAGTATTTGATTGGTATGTAGGTATACCGCGACGCACGGGTTGGTTTTAACCGTATTACTCGGAGGAGGGAAAATAAACAGAAAGAACACACACACACACACACACACACACACACGAGTCATCGATGCGTGCACGTTCAAACAAGTATATTGTCTCCGATGACCGACCCGTTTGTTTCGTGTTTAAGTATAACTTTTTAAAACGTGCGCGAAGAGAGAATTCGAAAATGCACATTATAACAGTCGTACACTCCTCGGATTGTTCTCTAAGACTTTTCCGAACCCACGGTTTGTTTCACCTTTGGAACGCACGACGATGACGATTAACGCTCACATTTTATGCGCGCGAAGGTACTATTGTGTACACATAATGTCTATCGTTATAAGAGACGTCCGATCATTATAATACGGCCAATAATAAATACAATAAACATCGCGTGGTTTTATTTCTCGTACATTGGCCGTGGCGATACGATCGCATCGTAACTATCGGTATCTCGGCAAGTTTTTACTTTCCGTCACCTCGTGATTAAAAACGATCGCATCGAATGCAACACCGTACGACATTACAATAGCAGAGCGTCGTAGCCGGGTAACGATACGGTTTGCGTTTTTGTTTTTCGTTACCGTCGGTCAATAGTAATAAACACAATTCGCCCTGCGAGCACCACCGCGCGTTAAACGATATAATACAAACGGTCGGCGTCGGCTGACGTTGTTGTGTGTGTACATTGCACATGATTAGATTATACGATATTTGCACATCTTGACGGTTAGATGGTTAGATAATAATAATCGACGGCAATCCATAACGTGCGGACTGCGGCGATATAATTTATTCATCGATCTACGAATAACATTTTGTGTACACGTCTTTTCACCGCATTGCAAACGCGTGTTCGCCCGAGAACACATATCGTTAATATAATACAGACATAGGTCCCCGAGAGCTATTACACGCGTGCACACGTGGGGTAATACGTTGGGCATATCGTTCGTGTAACACGGCGGCGTTATAATAGCGCGCGGTACGGCGTTTGCGAAAAGTAACAAACCACCTGAACGCCTACGCCTACGTCGTTAGGTAATACGGCTCTGATCGTGTACAACATTGCAGTGAATATATTATCACGATTAATGTTTCTATATCGCGAAACTGTACATGCAGCACGTGCGCGTATCATCCGAACGACGGTCAGAGGGCGGCGGCTTGCGGGTGACAAGTATACGTATATTATTATACATTTATTACGGCTTCATATTATTGTACATAAATAACGGTTCACGTGTTTGTAAAATAAAAGCGAATTAGTATTCATTTGTCGTACGACGATGACGACGGTCGACGACTATTCTTCGATCGGGACACTTTGCGCGCACGGTAGTCATGGGTACGTTATATGGTACATAGGTGTACCCATAAATAATAATACATGTACCTACCTTAATATTATATGCTATACCATATCTTCTCAAAATGTGCTTTATTTACAAGAAAAAAACAAACAAAATTAGAAAGCGGGAACGTGAACCGTACGGTTTTGTACACGCGTACTTATATGTGTGTTACGTATAGAACGCATCGACCCGGCCGTCAGTAGCACAGAGTACTATAACCAGGATACTGTTATAAACCGCACTGTACTTATTATCATATTATTATAATTATATTATGTGTGCCGGTGACGAGTGGACGCGAGTATTGTTTACAGCCTGTTAAGCACTTACGGACGTGCTGCAGGTATTATATTTATATATATATATATATTATATACATTATAAAGTAAGTTCAGCCGATGATTTGTAATGGTGTTAAGTTTAACTACGGTGCTTAACGATCGAAACGACCGTTGTAAGTTATTGCAGCGTGTCCACGGGACCGTTTCCTTTAAGACTCGAGTATTCGTCCACAACAGTGGAGGACGTAATATTATAACAGTGCATTCGATCTTGATGTTTGTCGGGTCAAACACAAGTGTCACAAATCCCACTTGGTAAGCATTAATATACGTACATACAGCACGTGTTGGACATAGTATATGGTACGTATATCGTTTTCGAAAAAATCAATTAATAATATTTGCGCAACAATACTAGCGATTCGCGTAATATTGTAATGCTATTCGTGTTGGCGACTCGCGAACAATAAAATGATTATCGTAAATTCCCTATGAGGTTTGTACCGCGAACGAAGACAACGATTTGATGAAATCACGAAGAAAAATACAGCGTTTTTGTACACAGCTGCAGGAGTGTTTCGGCTTCGGATCGCGTGTAATAATATGACATTATCGGGTAGGTAGTCGTTTGAAATACGAATTTCGTTCGACTTACACGCCAAAGACCCGGTAAATAACCGGTAACATCACCGCGACGATACAATATTATTATTACGCGCGAGCGCTTATAATTTTTAACTTAACTGTTGCGGAGGTACTTACGTTTAATTTACAATCGATCGCACTACGTGAACTCCAACAGCTTCGGTGTGTACTATACGATAACGATTACTATACTTTTAGTCTCGTTCAGCATCCGGCCATGACCGACGGACTGACGTAAGACGCGTGTTGTCGTTGTTGGACTTTGGTTTCGCGCGACAAACGACTGCAGTGCACGCGGCGGAGGACTGCAACCAGATACACGGTTTAAGTGCTATGACTATAATACGCTGTACTGACTATACTACCGCGAGAGACCACTGTGTTTTCAAGAAGATGGCACATACGCACACGACCAAGGTCACGACGGATAGATACGAATGATATTTGGGTCACCAGCCGACCAATATTTATAAGTTCCTGTCCACCGCTCTCTTCGCCCCCACCAAGATCACGGACAAGGCTGTTGCATACCATCTCTCCGTTTCAACACGTCTTTCTCACTCTCTCTCTCTCTCTCTCTCTCACTCTCTCTCTCTCTCTCTCTCTCTCTCTCTCTCTCTCTCTCTGTCTCTCTCTCATTCTCATTCCGATTCTCTCTCCGACGTCTTCCCGACCGGAGCCGGAGAATACGAAATCATCGATATGATATACCTATACGTATGCGCTGCGTCTGTACAGCAGCACACCAGCCTATACCTACCGGCGAGGATCGATATAGTTGAAGCCACCGCCGCCGTATCACGGTTCAACTTTCGTACGCCGCCAGCTTTCCCGCCAAACGCACAACGATATAATTATCGCAATTTTACGACGGGTCTCGTTTTCAGGTTCGCCGTAATCTCGTTGACATATTGTCTCGGAGAAATTTTTTTCTTTCTACCGTGAAAGTGAATCGGATTCCGATCTCCTACAACGGATTTTCCACTGTAACCCTACGCCGCACCGAATCGTCGTTTATCATTATATATTATTATTTTAACATTTTTCAAACACTTACCATTATTATTATTATTATTATTATTATTATTACGACCGAAAGGTGACGAGCCCGTAGTTTAGCGAGCCTACTATATAGTCTAATGTTACACACGTGTTCCTATATCCATATCCCGTCGACGCGCGCGCGGACAAAGTTCAAGAAACTAGTCGAAAACGAGTATGTAAGACATAAGTGTATTTGGCGTTTTGTGAAAGCCGAGTTACCGGTAGAAAATTATTCTGATTTTTACCTCCGTTAAAAAGGTCAATCGCGCGCGTCTTTATAATATTCTTGGTATGTTTCCAAACGATGAGCGTCGCGTGGTTTAGCATTTGTTTCGCGGGCGTCTTTTATTCGAAACGAATAACTCCGCGCAACAAGTTTGCCGCAGTAGGTACGACCGTAGCAAATGATATTTTTGTTTTTTCGTCAAACGGAATTCCGTCATTCTCGAAATTCTGGGAATAAATTGTTCACGATTTCTATAAAATGATATTTTATTACACACATATTATACCGGATCCGTTAAAATCCACGAACAATACTACACGAACGTACATACGATAAATATACGCTAATCGTTACGTCTTACTGAGGTGCTGTTATTCAATAATTTTATGTCAATCGGTTCGGACAGGCTTTTTACTCCAATGGGTGACGACGCGTAGGTCCATATGTCATAATATCCTAAAAATATGGTCTTTAATCAATAACTTACGGTAAAACGGGAATCGAAACCAAATAAATATGTAGGCCCGATAATAATTATACTAGTCAAATGAGACGTTTTAAAATGATAAATTGAGTATACCTAGGGACTTATCGTCACCTAAGAACCATCGTGTTTTATCAACCTTTCAGGAGGAACAAAAAATCGTTTTGTTGCTAGACATTCTTACACGTTCGTGTACACATTTTAGTTGGTTTTCTCAGCAAATCTCTGACGGCCTAACTATAAACTTAACAACAAGGATTTATGAGCCTGCAAGCATGAATCCGTTGATATATAAAACCTGTATATGAATATTTTTAGATTTTCCATCATAGTTCTCAGTGGCAGAAGATATATTTACTATAGTATATAGTTCAATTTTTATAGTTCAATTACATACAAAGATGTTTAATATGAAAAAATAAACAAAAATAATTAATATGATCAAAACAAGTAGTTATGTATTTCAACAACTTAGTCTTACTTTTTATAGGAAAAAGAGTGAGTGGTTTTTTACTGCTTCAATACATAAACATAAAAAGTATAGTTAAGTTCAATTTATAATTTCAAAAGACCTTTAGAAGAAAATAATATAGTTTCTTCGCTCCGCTTCAAGTATAAAAACAAATGTTACAACAAATCCGTAGTTTTCCGAATTTCTTTTTTCAACCGGAAATTAGATGAGAACCATATCAATAGTTTTAATAGAAACAGGTAACATATTTTAAACGTGAAATATAGTTGTACTTTGTGCGGTTTTATTTGGAAAATTACCAAAACAATTATAATTGGTATTTTACAAATTTTAACTATAATGGCTAACTATAATTTTGACTAGTTGTACTCCAATACCTCAATAATCGACGTCGAGTACATTTTGTGCCTTATAATAGATTCTATTAATGTGCTCAATAGCTTGCGTATAAAATTAAAAAATAAATAGTTCCATGCGTGCCACGTATGTTTTGCATGATATCTTCTATACCATTGTTAATTTTAGACTCAATGGTAGGAACAAAAATCAAAACATAAATTGGTAGTCACAGACAATTTACGTTCGAAATAAGCGCTTATAGATTGTGTACAATGCGTTGGGTCTTGGAGGGGATCATGGGGGTCATGACCACCCTCCCCACTCATGAAACCAAGTTTACATCCTTTTCGTTTATGTGATAACTATATACAGCTAATACGCAATGCATCTATTTTTTTTTACTGTTTCTCGAAGATTTTCGTCGTTGCATACAACTTTTAATATTTTCCATAATATTATAAGAACTATTATTTGTGAAGGAAGCTTTTTTCTTATCCCCAAGGAACTTGAGCCATTCTAAACTTTGATTCTCGAAAAGCACTCGATTTTGTTGAACGTTTTTTCAAAAAACATAACATTTTTGCAACATTTAAATATGTAAGCGACGCGGTAGTTTTGAGTCAACTACTTAGATGTGAATTCAAAGCCGAATCAAATAATTAACGATCCGTAATATTATAAAATTAGGTGATTTTTTTATATTTTATTTATATACATACATTTTACTTCCGCTATTTTTTTTTCTCGCTCTGTGAATTTTCTAGTTCATTAACGATCCTTCTTAATTTTATAATATATTATGAATAAATTCATAAAATAAGTTTCCTTTCAATTAATTTAATGACCTCATAAGACTTGACTTATTCACATACAACGTAAGCTTGTCCATATCTTTCTCTGTCAACTACAACTCATTTATAAACACTACTTTTCAATACATTATATTATAGACCATTAGCAACAGATCTCTTTTTCATTCCATTTTCAACTAATTCTTTGCATATCTATATTTGGAAGTCTATATTTTACACATCGTGACTAAACTCATTAAAAATATCGTTTTTCATTTAATAAACATGCCTAATTTAATAACCCCCGAACTAACTGCACCATATACTATATAGGTACAGCATCTTACTGCATGGTTCGCTGTCAACTGTACTTCAGTTCCACTTATTTTTTTTCCAGCTGCACAAATCATAGTCTAGTTTTCAAATACCATCATCGTTACCATTAGCAGAAATAAGTAAAATATATATGAACTGTGATTCGCATTTCAATACTTGAGTTTAAAGATTAACGATTATTAATTTCATACAACGCTAAGTAATAGGAACAAGTGTACATAATAGTCAATATTATAATACTTTCTCTCTGTTCATACTACAATTATCTGCTATTTAACAGAGAAATTACAATTTTTTTTCCGTGTAGTTCGATCAATTTAGCAATTTATATGTTTAAAATATCTCTTACAAATAAATCCCCCGGCAGTATATTATATTTTTAATATATTCCATTTACGAAAAAAAAGACATAATTTATAAAGTTGGTTTTAATCTGGCTTTAACTGCACGGTTTTAAAGAGTAAAAAATGTATGAATCAGTTTAACAAAAATAATTTTAATTATTATAATGACTGATATAAACTTTAATGGTTTAAAACACATTGAAACTATTTATTCGTTTTTAATAATCCGAAAAATTAGGGGACATTTAAATACGTGTATGTTTAAATTTAATTTTTTTAAAAAACAAATTATATCTACTCTATAAGGTACACGGATTCCAAACAGTATTAAAAATGCATAAACATATCAACAGTATGGTATATGCAAATAATAATGTTTAAACTTATTTACACCTATCATATTTCAAATGTTTAAAACAAATCTACTGCAATTCGATTGCGACATAGGTACCACTGTAGTGATAATGATTAAAATGTTATACTATTGTAAAATATTATAGTTACATATGCATTGGTAGTTATGGTAAATATAGTAGTTTAGATTCTAAACAAATTAATTTCGAAAAATAATTATAAAATAGAAATCCTTATTAAGACGATTGGATTTTAATTGGATAACAAATTGAGTGGGTATGTGATCACATTTATGTGATTTTATATTTTTATGAAGCTTAAATAAATTACTTTCTTCTGTTGTTCCGATTTAGTTAATCAATACGTAAAACAAGGATATGCGTTAGTAGGACGTGGGATATCCGTTTTTCTGAATTCTCGAGTTTACATTAAATATATGATTAAAGAGTAGAATGAATATTATTTCAAGTCCGCGATGTCGAAGCATTTTATTCTTTAACAATCATTTTTTTTAGTATACTTATAATATGTGGGTCTGGACGGTAAAAGTTCAAATAAAAAAGTAAATCCAATATGAATCTATAATAAACAAAAAAAAATGTAATTAATATTTTATTTTTAATAGACTTTAAAACACAGAAAACTTATTTTCATATATTTCTATGGAGAGATCACTGCCATAAAACAAAAAATTCAATAACACTAGATTTCGTTGAAATGAGCGATGTGAAACTAATAGTGGTGAACCGACTCATTCTCTGAGGCATCTTTGTTTTTTGTCATTTCATTTAAATTATTATTATTCTCGTTTAGTTTATAATACACGCGAGCAACAGGACACAGACTGTGAATTCAAAAAGCTTTCACAAGAAAAAAAGGGAATAATAATATTAATAATAATAATAATAATAATAAATAAATAAATATTCTGCGCATCAATGAGAAGGAATAAAAAAAATTGTAAATTCTCCTCCATAGAAGAATAGCTTTCTCTGATAAAATTTACCGTGCACAACACTCACCGACCACAATCGTATCGTTACGCCTACCCATATATATATATAGTTTTATTTAAATCGTTCGTTGCTGTAATCCGACTCACGTGGTTACGGCTGGACCGCGTTCGTTAACAATAGACGATGTGTACCTAAATAATATTGTTTCGCGTACCGCGCGTGTTACCAGCGGTTATCGTTTTGGAATTCGGCCACGCGCAACCCGAGCTACATATCCGCTGGTAATAATATAATAATAATTTCCTAAGACGGTGTATTTGGTCAGTCGCAGAGAAAAATAACTGGTTTTATGGTCATTTTTGAGCTCACACGTATGCGCGTGCGTGCGCGTGTGTGTGCACGTTTGGCGGCGGGAAGAAAAAAAAACTCGTTATACGTTTAGGCACAGGTATTTAATTTGTTATTTCGTTCGGCGTGTGTAAAACGTTCGCGGTTTCAGAAAAGAGTAAATAATAATAATAATAATAACGCTTAAACGCGGACACTGTCGGCACCGTACACGCGTAATTATTCGTAATATTATTAATCTCTTTTAAAAGTTACCGTGACCGTGTCGGCGCACGCGTCTTTTCGGGGTTCGAACGGGCGCCGTAGGAACTATAGCGAAAAGAAACCTCTTCCCAATATTCGGCCGCGTGCGAGTCAAACGGTGCGATGTTTTACTCCGAAGCCGTTTTCACGCGGGGCCCGACGAGACGTACCGCGCAGCAGTACGATAACAATACGAGCGGACATCAATGATAATATAAAAATAAAACCGCACCGCGCACGCGCACGCGCGCACTGTGATCGTACGACAATAATTATTGTAATTGTTCGTAAAAAAATGAAGTTACACGCGCGCGACTCCGTAGTAGACCACGTAGATGCTGCGATTACGTTTCCGTCGGGAAAACATACGATCTAGGCGAATAACAAATCGAAACGTGAAACGGACCGCACCCGTTAAGGTAAAAATAAAACTAACATTATGTGAGAATGTCGTTTGCCCGACGGGACCTCGAAATCCACCTGTCACCTGCCGTTTTTACGCGCGTTAAATCATCGAAATGTCGAATTTTTCTCGATAAACGAGTGTAACTCGCAAGGTCTGTCAAATATTGTGTCGACAAAATATGCGCGTACGAGCCGTTGACACTGCGACATTCAGATCCAACCGTAGTTCCGGAGAAAATTATCGATGGATTCGTCTCGTGTACGTAGTCTTTATAGATTTTTAGTGTTTGACATCGATGTAGTTTTCGATAAATTTCTATAGGATGTGACGGTCTAAAAAAAAAAATCTTGATCGATTCTCAATTTTCTTTGCTCAAGTGTTTGTGCTTTTGGAATAGATTGGATTTTATTAATATATTTAATCACATTTTTATCTAATTTTCGCCGTTAACGTTATAACAGCTATACTACGAGTATTTGGGTAAAAACAAACGCGTACACTTGTTTCAATTTACTTTGATTTCTTTAGAATCTCAGTGAAACTTTGTATTTATTTGTTTTCTCACGATGTGTGCTTGGTTTTTTTTTCTTGTATCATGGTACTACATAATATTTAATTGGTTCTACTACTATGTCGAGTATTGACCAAATTTATAAATAGAATTTTATCACGACCTCTTTCACTCAGAATCGTTTTTTGAGAGTGATGAACCTTAGTACATTAGTTTCGAGTTTAAAACAGCAATATCATTCACCAATGCCTGTATCTCACCCGACCGTGTAGTCTCATCCGGCCTTTGAGTATTGCCCGTTTTTTTATTTTGACATTCAATAAAAACCTTCAATTTTCTTTACTTAAAATTAAAACCACTAGAACAAATGAAAATAAATTCACTGTTGGATAATGAGTATAAATATTTGATTTTCCAGTATTTTTATTTAATTTTGCTGATAGTTTTTGCTATTAAATACATTAAATATTACCCAAAAATTTCGTAAACTTATCCGGGGAACGGATTATTTTGGTGACATATTATTTTTTCCTCCACTACATTTTGTTTTTTGTTTCACGCATATTGTGGTAGAATATGGTAAAAATGCTCTAAAAGTTGCATAAAAGAGTGTTGATTGATGAAAAATTGAATATAGGTAGTTGGCAGTGATACAACATATGGAATTTTGTAATTATTTATTAAAAAAAAAATCATAACGCGTACGTGACATGTTTTTTATAAATACTGTTATTTTGTTTTATTTTAATTTTAATTAAATATTTCTCATTTTAGATCTTATGAGTTAAATTATGTATAATTATTATTATTTTCAAACTTAATAACAATAAGTATCGAACCCAGATCTTTTAATTACGTTTCACTAAACTTTGAGCGAAATAATTTTTTCATTGCAGCGATATATCGTTTCTTTTGAATACTCCAACCTATTTGTCGATACGGCTATGTATTCCTTCGATCACTATCAGCATCTCACTCATATTTTGAATCAGGATTTTTTTTCATTGGTGAAATAATTTAGTGAGACATCAAAATAATAATCAACGTCGCCATTAATTTTGTTCGCAGTGCACTAGAAGCCAGATCGCTTTATGCAGATAACATTAAAACGTGTTCACATCCGTCGGTTTTTTTTAATTGTATTATACGCAAAACTAATTAAATTCATATAAATTCATACACGTTAATGAGTAGTGCGCTAACGTCAGAATGTTTATCCAATTAACATATATATATATATATATATATAAACATGTACACATTACACTCACACACACACACACACTATATTTATAATTTTGACTGACGTATAGACATTATAAACGCGTTATATATGTATAATATTTATGATACGTCCGCAGTCGACGACTTGATGGGCATAATAATGTTGTGTGTATTTATGTGACCTATTAATATCTATGTAGCGAAAACAAATTATTACCGAACGAAAAACAGCTTCGTTTACGACGGGTAGATTAACTTACTACACTACTAATCAGTGAGATGAAGTGTCGTTGTTTAATTGATGAATAACAATGTAATTTTCGTGTTAGGTATGAGATTATAAAATAATACTTGAACGTACAGTTAAACGGCTATAATAATGAGTTGAATAAAGTTGATAAACATGTATAAAATAGTAATATTATTCTAGTCAGAATTCTATGCACATGGTGGTAACCTGACGAACAAAAATGTCACGACCGTCCGCGGAAAGTTTCTATTCACTGTGCATATATATAGCAACCAGTGTCATGTGCGAACTCATACAATATTATGATCGTTGTTGCACGGTCTGATTACTTGGAAACTATACGATATAAAATATGCGTTTTATCAATGGATCATTTACAGATAGAATGGCCGATCAAGTGATACATTTTGTAACGAGAGTTAGAGTTTCTTAACAAATTGATCTAGTACACTAAGCGTGTTTAAAATAGTTAAAGTACAAATAAATTCTGTGAAAGCTTAAAAATTGATGAGCTCTGAGCATTTTTTGATATATAAATAAATATGGATTATAATAATTTATAACTATGCTAAACTAACGGTGGATGTTGGTAACACACTGTTATGAACTTGGTGTTGTTAGTTGACAAACGTTGTATTGCCAAAAATGATTGATGAAAATTAGCAAAAAAATTTAACCCAATCCATACAACTCAAGTTGTACTAATACTCATATTATTGGAACTTAATAACCATTCTTATATTCATTATTATTTATATCAACAAAAATTGAAAAACACTCGACTTCCATTAAATTATAATATATACGAATAGAATTTCGTAGAGTGATATTGTGTTTATTGTATCGAGAGTAGGCAACTAAACTTGCAACTAGGTCGGTCATTTAGAGTGATTTTATATTACTTCGAATTCTTTATCAAAATGTATAAATAATATATAATTTTTTAGTAGTCGCAAAATATAAATTTGCAACGTTGTTTAATTGATACAAGTGATTACTAATCATTTTGTACTAGCATAACTTTTTTAAAAAACCACTTATTCTAGTAACCCATTATAAATGTGTATTTGTTTACTTAACTGTAAAATTGTATTTGGTTTCTCAGCAGAACAAAAACACTACTAGTTTTACAATAGTTTTTCATTTAATAAACTGTTTTAGTCATTATTATTAATTCGTTTTAACATAGGTATTCGATAAACAGTTATAAATCTGCTATAGTATTTTGATACTTATGTCATACAATATTCAGTAATATTATTGTAATTTTAGTGCCCACACTTATAATGAATATTCAAAACGGTAACTCTGTTGAAATCATTCAGTAGCATGATATTTTTATATTCACATCATAGAGTATTAACTCCATGATTCACGTCGGTCTTACATTTATAACTTATCACTAATTGGTCATTGCATCAAATTTAAATCAAACTTCAACTTCGGGGATTTATAAGCATTCCAAAATCTACCGACCAAGTACTCAATAACGTAATGCAGTGTAGTTTGGCTGAAGGCGTTGAAGTCTTAAATAATGACCGAAGTAATAATTTAGTGATTAGCTAAAGTAAATATATTATAGTAATATGGCTACGTTAAACGCTCGAAAATAATAACAGAAATTGAACACAGTAGTTCATCGACCATGTTTATTTTTTCATTATATTAGTATAGTGTTGTCAAACAATAAAGCATTCGTTCTATTTGTTTTTGGCATAATTACATTATTCACAGTTGGGCGTTATTTGAATTTTAAATAAAATATTATTCGATTAATTAGGTATTTGAAAAAGAAAAAAAATGTCTACTCATTTATTTTCATAGATTATTGTTTATTTTTTATTTTGATCGTAGTTCTAAAAATTATTTGTTACGTATTATGCTAGATTTACTTATTCATTATTATACTTGTATATTATGCATTATTTGGTTATTCGCTATTCATTATTCCACATAATAATGTTCAACACGAATGTTTCATAGATAACTTGAAGTTTCAACTTCTTGAAATCGGTGTGTTCCGTGTTTATAACAATTTATGAATTTATGTGCTATCAATAAATAAGGCATAAATTAGATTGTTATCGATATGTCTTAGCATAGTCATTGTCAAAATAATTTTATATTTTTGTTAATGTTATTGTTGTATATTGGTATTATTGTTTGCATTGTTATAAATATTATATTGTTTCTATCATTTCGTTGTACAAAAATTGAATATTAACTATTATTCATAATTTATTTAATTTATTTATTCAGAGAATATATTTTTTATTCCATACTAAAACTATTTAAAATAAATAAATGATTTTTTATTTATAAAATAATCAATTATTCATGCTTTTATCCGATATTTATATTATTTTTTTTATATATTTTTATTAATAATTAGGTCATGGCTGTTTGACCATTGGCCGACTTTTGATTTATATTTTAATTTAACGTTTAGATTAATTTTTGCCAAACTGTAATACTACATGTTTTATACTTATAATTACACGAATAAGTATTTTATAGTTTGCAGGTAAGTATGTGTTGCGGTAAACTTAACGGCAAATTGGTAACTTACTTAGATAGTGTAAAAGTAATACACATTTAAAGTGATTTTTAAGCTCAACTCTTCTATAACAAATTCCGGATTTTTTTCAAACTACCAAATTTTTTAATAAATAACCTTTCTAAAATACCACCAGTTACCACTTTCCAATCAACATAGTAATTAGATCTTGAATCATTTTTATTGCATCAGACTAAGTTTTCCGAGAGAAAAATGTACCGTTTTAAAGCTAGTATACCTACTCTGAACAACCCACTTTAATAGAACCAGTCATTTTCATAGCAGTCAGCATTTGAACGCAAAATTCGTATATACAAGTCATTTTTAGATATATATTAAATACATATAAACTTATAATAATAGTAATTATAGTTCAATACAGTTATGTACATGTTTATCGACCTTGTCCAGAAAATAGTTTGGGTTTATTCTAAGTAGCTACAACTTTATATTTTTACTTGTGTTTATTTTAGTTAAACATTCACTTTTTACCCTTTAGGGGCAATGCCACATGCCTATCTTCCTTAGATTTCAGTTAAACTGGTTTGTACTCCTCGAGGCTGTTGTACTTATATTACCAAACCCAAAACCGTACTGAATAACAGGACATGTCACGCGATTACTAGCAGCGCAGTTATACTGAAAATAAAAACTGCCATTATTTATCGTTTCGAATTTAACATCCAAAAGAATGTTGAACTTGTTCTTTCCAAATTAATCCGAGCTTAGATCAGTTTTATTATTGATGACTGCGTTTAAATTGTACGGAACAGGTACTTCAATCTGAATCTTAAGGCGTTTAGTATACGCAACATATGTTACATTAAATAACAATATTTACCAGTTGCATTGTACGAGTACCTATGTATCCTGAAATCATCCCAGTTTAATGTTTATACTTCATATTTTTGACATTATCATTGATTCATAAAACCGTTCTCATTATTCATGACTAAACTGCTCCATGGTGTTACGTGTTATTACGTATCAAACAAAAGTTGAAATTATAATACTATAATAAGCTACGGTTATTTTCGTACACAGTGTATTTTATTAATATTATCTACATAATTAATTATTTTTAAGTTTAGATCATGTCAAAATAGATTTTAATATTAACCTACTAAGGGTTCTTTTTTTTTTGTATACAATAAACAAATTGATATTTGAAGTATGTTATGTATGAAGTAAGTTAACCCATTTTTATACCTATTTTTCAACTCGACGAAATTACGAAACTCCTTAAAAACCAAAGGACATATAATATATAGGTATAACAGCTTTGAATCGATACCAAAGTCAGACGTATACAGCCATTCAATTAATAAGATCTGCCAGTTATCATCGCATCAACGTCTTATTATCATCAACTGTTTTTCTGTTGATTTGATCATAGAGTGTTAATAAAACGTAGTACAGTACAAGTGTAACGTATTCATTTATAAAGTAATTTAACACCTTAACACTTTAACATTGTTACTGATGGTTTCGAACCCGGCACGCAACACTCATATAATAATAATATAATGGGTAATAATAGTATAGTAAAGTAATAGTCGGCTAGTGTAGAATAGTGCATGAAAAAACAATAGGTGGCGCAGAGTTCGAATATCGGTTAAACATTTTTGAAATTTCTCGATTTCTCTTAAGTATTTGGAAAACTGTTGAGAAAATTAAAAGATGACTCCCCACTAAAATTAAAAGATGACTCCCCACCCCCAGTGTACCTAACCATGATGATCGGAGGAGCAATCCTTGAAATCGTGCACACGGACACGCGAAAGAAGGCCAATCGTGGTAGAACCCAATACATTCGTGGTTTCACTCGGAATGTACAAATGCTATTTTTTTTTTTTTTATATACAGTGTGATTCCTTTTAAAGGTAACACTAAATAATCCTGTCCAGTGACATCGGATTAATATGCGGTTTTCGGGAGAGGATAGGGAATACATAAATACACATTTCTTGATGATTTTTACATTTTTAGATCTTTCCGTGTGCGCATGCGCAATACAACTTGCATTTTTTTTAAATGGCAACAGGTGTTTTGAATACCAAATTCGGATATACCGAATTTTTTTAAGTCGATGTGGTCATTTTTATATAAAAAATTTTTGTATAAAATTAAATAAAATTGTAAATGCTTGTGCAGAACTTAAAAAGAAACAGATATTAGCAGCTACTCAAAGAGAAGTGATTCGTCGATTTCAATCATGCATGGAGAATGATCGGCTAAACTTTGAACAATTTATTAGATAGTTATTAGAAATTTGTTTATCCAAATAAATAATAGAAATGATTAAAATTATAAAAAAATTGTGTTGATTATTTTAATCATTTCTTACCTAGTAAATTAACTAACATTTACGTCTAATTGAGGTTAATTAATTCCCCAAAATTAAATTAAAATGATTTAATAATATCTTCAAACCTACGAAAAAAAAAAAAAAAAAATTTCTTAATAATTCGCAAAAATTCAATAATTTTAATCGAGACTTTGACTGGTTGCCATTTGGTCAATTTTAATTTTAGAGCTATGGTAAAAATGACCAAATCGACTTAAAAAAATTCGGTCTATCCGAATTTGGTATTCAAAACTCCTGTTGCCATTTAAAAAAATGCAAGTTGTATTGCGCATGTGAAAAGATCTAAAAATGTAAAAATCACCAAGAAATGTGTATTTATGTATTCCCTATCCCTTCCCGAAAACCGCATATCAATCCGATGTCACTGGACAGAATTATTTATTGTTACCTTTAAAAGGAATCACACTGTATATTATTTTTGATTATTCGGACAAAAGCGCCGAGTGCCGGTTGATCGTGGTCGTCACTAGTCACGTTCGGCCACCGCGCGGTACATGTCGTCCAAGACCGCTTGCAAATGGTCGTTCATGCGCCTCTCCTTGTCCAGCATCACGCGCAGCCAGTCCGCCGTCTCCGTGGAACCGACCGGCCGCGTCGACTGGTTCCTGTTCACGACGTCCAGCAGGTCCTGCTTCTCCTTGTTCACCACATTCAGCCGGTCGGTGACCAGCGCCAGGCGTTTCCTGAGACGGCGGTCCTGCGCGTTCCGCACCGCGTCCCACGTACGGGTCATCAGGTCCACGTAGTCGGCCGCGACCACCGCGGAACGCCGACCCATCGCCGCCGGCCGCGGCTCGGGCACCAGATCGCGCAGCCTCTCGTTCTCCGCGACCAGCCCGTCGACCTCGGCCCGGTGCCGCGTGTACACGTCGAACATTTTTACCGCGATCTCGTCCATCTCGTCCGCGTGCGACGACCCACGGCTCCACAGCCTCAGGTCCCTGGTCGTAAGCGGAACACCCGCGGCTCCAGATCCTGAAGCTCCTTCCGATATCCTGTCCGCACGACCACTGTCGGCCACCGACACCGGTGTACTGCCGAACGCCTCTTTTGTGATCCGAGCCATCTGCGGCCCGTAAGGTATACGCGTTATACATTCGTGCTTCGAACTCGTCGTAATACAGGGTGTATCATAAATAACGGATGGATTTGAGAAGGCAAAAGAAGAAAAAACGCTCAAAAAATTGATCGAATTAAACGTATTGTCGTTGTGCAGTTCACAAGATCCTGTAGCGAGTTCAGTTTATGTACAGGATACGCGACACATGAGGCATTACAAAATGTTCTCTACAGAGGTACTATATACTGATTTTTTCAACCATTTATCGTCACAACGACTGATTGCTGGTTTGCAAATCATGGTGTCAACAGAAATAGCATTGGTCTAACAACGGAACGGTTACAGAGCCATCTCTCTACCCTCAACCGTCGACGAGTAACATATATGACCCAAGTCCATCCGTTTATTATGGTGCACCATATAGAATAATCAGGTCCGTGGAAAGTAAAACCCGTGCCTGGGTTTTATACATGTGGGTGGTAGGGGGCGGTCACATATTTTGGACTTCCTATCACATTATCTTTGTTGATTGATCCTTGAGCAGTTCGGTTCCTCACAAAAATTCCGGGCAGGGGGAATTCCGTGTCCTCACTCATATTCAGGTGTTACTAAAAACTTTCATTATAAACTCGGGCAAATTAAATCGCAAAATGTTACGTGTGGGACCGAATGTGATAGCCAACGGAAGTAAGTTGCTGGACAGTGGGACTCGAAGAAAAACTGCACTTAAGTTAGCGCTGACTTATATAACGATCTGTTTGAAGCTGTACTCAGAATATTAGCCTTCATACTCAGACTTATTGCTGAAATGAAGAAGACTCAATATAATTAAAAAACGGAATTAATAATAAACGAACAAGAAATCGGGACACGCATCGAAGAAGAATTAATATAGCCAAGTAGCATGTGGTATGGAGCATAGGACCGGAAGGAAGTTGGACTCATAGACAGATTGGCAACATTCAAAGCATGGACCGTGAAATTCAAAAAAATTAACTAAAAAATGTTTAAAAAAACTAAAAATATTTGCTCAGTTTAATGAGCAACTACTGACGAGTAATGTAGTGCTATAGGTAAACTGTTTTTTTGTTGTTTTCCATTGTAAAGACTGTTGTGGTTCGTATCACAAATAAAATATTAGGTAAAGGTACACGGGAGATTTTGGGCAACAAAATGTATATAGTATACACTTATCAATAAAATTAGTTTCTATACTTAGAATCATTTGATTCTGTTGTATGAGGCATATAATACAATATATATACTTATAACAAACAATTTCTTTATAATAATATAATGAGAAAAAATAAAGTGAATAGCTTAAAATACGTTCAGTATTATTGAATGGTCATCCAATAGTACAGTGGAACGCCGATTATCCGAATGTCAATCAACTGGACGTCCAATTATCCGGACTAGAATCGGACCAGAAAAAAAATTTCCAAATCTTAAATTAGATTTCCACCGTTTTATATAATATGTATGTTCAATGTACATTTTACATATATGTATGGATAAAAATGATTCCTTACATTTATCGATCGCTTATTATTATCGGCTATTTCCATGAAGTCGGTATCTCGGTAATATCATTTATTCTTAGTAAGTCAGTAAGTTGTTGTCTTATTGTCCTGCAGCATTATCTTTTATTTAAGGTTATTTTTTTTCAGTTAAATAAAAAAATAATAAAATTAATTTTTTTTTGTTACAAATTTCAAATTGTATCACATATATAAAAATAATAAATATATATGTACAATATATTTCTACAATTGTATAACTTTTGATTTATCATATGTCAATCATCCGGATATTTGCTTATTCGGAAAACCCTTGACATTAATTAGTCCGGATAGTCGGCGTTCTACTGAATATTGACCTCAGTGATAAGTAAACATTCAAAATATTTTAGTATATTTAACCACAAATAATGTTTCCTGTAAATAAATATTCTTGGTAAAAAGTCAGATCGATTTCGTACATAATAGAGGAAAGAGATCTAACCATAACAGTGAGTTAATTAAAAAAATAAAATAAATAATCGTTAAATTGTAATAAAATGCCGAAGTACTACCAATGGGTGGCGGCCTTTTATAAAAAACTTCTTTAACAGCCATTATCAATTTTGTCCACTCACGCGTATTGTAAACATTATTTTATAGATTGTGTAATAAGAATATTAGTACCAAAATAATGTTAAAATTGTTCTCCATTTCATGTGTACACATGACGAATCAGTTAAATTAATCCTACTTATATTGAATTCATACATAAAATATGGCCAAAGTCAGCGTTTTACAAGTTTATGTAATATTAATTAATATAATTGTATAATATCTTATATATAAAAAATGAATCCCTATTTCCCTTGGTCATCGCATCACGCGTGAATGGCTGGACCGATTTCGGTAATTCTTTTTTTGTTGTGTTTGTCACTACCAGGAGAAGGTTCATATGAAAGAAAATTTTTTGGAAAATCTACTGGAACGGGAAATTCCAAACGTTCATAGGTATACTTATGGGTAACCATGGTAACACGGATGAAAAAAACAAAGGAGAAGTAAAAAATCAAAGAGCAATCACGGCGTATTATATAATAACTGTTTTAAACAAATATTCCGTTTCCACAACAGCAATAAATTCATTAGTATCTTGCACAGAGGTCTGTTGCGCAAACAATCTAATATTTTGGAAAAGTATACTTTAATTCTACGACGTGAAATCAACCTATATTTCTATATATATTCTTATTTAGTCTTGGTATGGTTTTTTTTAAAAATGCCAGAAATTAGACGTACGAACTTAAGTCGTAGAACCCGCAATGCTACAAGTCAAAGATGTACAAAAGCAAGTAAAATTGACGTTCAACGCGAAACGCGGATTGAGGTTGAACGGAATCGATGGAATCGAAATCAACAACATGGAAATGTTGCGTTTAACCCCTATCGAGCTGCATTCAATTTATTATAACGTGAAAATCGATTACAGTTCACAAAAAATCGTTGCTATGGGACCAATGAACGTTGTGTGTCAATATTGCAAGGCACTTAAGTTTAAAAATGAGGCTCATGGATTGTATTGCGCGAGCGGTCAAGTCAAATTGATGCCATTGGTACGGATTTTAAAATTTTTTTACTCTTATCCATCAATAAAATAATTATTTTCAAATGTCGTCATTTGGTGCTACAAAAGTTATTCAAGAAAATTGTATGCCAACTTTCAAGATTCAGGGTCCAATATATCATCTAACAGGTTCTTTATCCCCAATTCGAATTCAATATTCATTATTAAGGCAGGACAACGTCTGTCGGGTCAAATAGTATTATGTACAAATAAATATCGTAATAGTTTTTGAGTATTATTCTCATAAAATAATTTTTATGTTAAAATATATCATTCTAATTATTTGTGTACATGCATATTGAAGGTATAAAAAATATTTTATATCACAATCGAAGTGCGAAAAATGAAAAAAAAAATATTCTCTCGTTATAGGTTTTACATATTGTTACATAGTCATTTCAAGGGTATATGATAGTAACCATAGCACAAAAATTTCAAATATTACACTACTAAGTATTTCCTCAGCTTATTTAGAATTAAGTTTAATTACCACAATTTCAATATCTTCAATGTGCATTTTTTTCGGCAAACTGGTTTGCTCAGCCATTTTTGTACATTTTTCATGCGTTTTAATGAGGTTCTTAGATTTTTTTAGCAATTTTTTTTGCTTGGATTTGTAATCGCGAAGTTTGGCTATAAACAATTTTTCTTTGATATTATTTCTGACTAATCTAAGACGCTTTTCGCCTGTTCCAGTTCCATTTTGAGTATTGTCTGAGTTCATTTCGAGTGTACTGTTATTATTGTTATTCATAAATTAAACGAGAGAAGTATTGAATTTATAATAACTAAATTTATGATACTTAATATTTACTAATATAATCATTGGCAACCAATTAAATAAATAAACAGTAAATCAGATAATTTGTTTGATTCAACAACTGTTTCATTTGATTATCACAATAAAGATAGTATTAATAATTAAAATTGTATACATTTAAACTGAATATTGGGGTGGGAAACAAACAACTTTGAACAGCTAAATATAAAATTAAGATTGTGAATTTGTCTGTGTATTCAATTGTTGAGTAAATATTTGCTTGCGATTACTTATTAGACTAAAATTATACAACAAGTAAAGATTATCTTAATTTAAAACGTAGTCCGAGCATATAAAACATTTTATTAAATACTATTGAATTTTCTTTATTTGTTCTTGTAAAGCCAAATACTAAAATATATTTATAATTATTCAATAGTGTTTTAATTGTAACTTAAAACAGTTAATGTATTTCGATGAATTCGCATTTTTTATTGATGACGATTTTAGTAATAATATTTTAACAGGTACAATTTTTCACTTTAAACATGATAATGATCTGTTTTTCTATACAATAAACAATCGAATGTTTTGTTAAATATACCTATACGATTTAAATACAATTAATTAAACTTTGAAAATAGTTACATATCGTATTTACAATGAAGGAATAAAAAAACGCAATAATTTCATAATTTACAGTTGGTGTATTATATGTGTCATTTTAACTGTACACAATCAATACAGTTTTATTATTATTAATTTGTGATAAAATTCCATACATCTAGTCTACACGTTTAATTAGCGTAATGTATTATAGCTAAACCCATAATTTCTTATAATAATAACTAGATAATTATTTATCAATCTAATAGAATATGTTTAATGCTAATTACATACTAAAACGTTTATTATATTCAACTGTTTAATACACAATTTACAATTTACAATACTACGGCATATGCATTTATCAAATCATCTTCACTTTCGTGTAAGCTTCAGAAATCGTGAGAAAACAAATAATGATTTTAATAAATAATAATTGCCATCATAAACCATGGTGGAAACCTATAACACTATTCGTTATGAAATTGTCCTTGATCGATAATGATATTTTTCTTATGCGGATTTGAGCAAATTTTATATTTTTAAAGTAATTGTTTAAACGTAAGTAAATAATGGTCAAGTAGTAAAAAAAAAATAATTATACAAAAACATTGGGTTTTACATGCAAACAAAATAATACATCATAAAATTGACTAGCTATGTAAACAAACACAGTCGTTCACAGATGTTTCCGACCATGTTTGATTCGTTTGAACGGTGTTTTCACAGGTGTTCTGGTTCCGTCTATTATGTTTAAGTCCGGAAGGTAAAACGTTGGTATACTCCTAGAATCATAAAACATAGCTGGGTATAATGAATAAAGAAAATAAACGCTAAAAGCCGCTTAAATGTATACGTATACATATGACCAGGGCTCGGGACTTTATGCATTTGCATATTTGTTCGGGAAATAGATACGAGAAATCGGATTCGATACATATTTGTTTTGTGATACAAGGATTTCAAATTTTAAAATTTTTGTTGCATATTTTTGCATATCTTGAGTTTTTTTTCTTCACATGCATATTGTAAAGAATTATTCGTTTTTAATGCATATTCAATACTTTTTTAATTTCATTAACGATTAATAAGCAAAAATAAAAATCAAAAAGCATATAATAATACAGTGTAACGCAAGTAAGCACATAATTAGAATTATTAAATAATGATTATTTTTTACGTAGGAAAATTAATTGAATTAATTTGAATTGCTAGGTATAGAACATGATGCTGAATGTTGAAAAAACCAGACATCCCATTCAACAGTTTGTTGTTTGTTTCTACAACTCTCTTTTTAATGTATAACATTTATATTTTTTAAATTTTTTTATATTGGTACGTCATTTTTAATTCAAAATAAACACATATTTAAGCGCATATTTTGATATTTAATTATGCATATGTAGCGCATATTGTTATGATTTTAAGAGCATAAAGTCCCGAGCCCTGCATATGACGACCAAGACTTAATAACTTTCTCCGACGGTTAATTTTTTTTTTCAATCATTGACAGTTTTAATTATATTTTATTACACAATCTCCAGGCACAGGCAGTAATTCCAGGTATTACCAGGTATACCATAGGAATTCTAGGAGTTTACCTATGAGCCCCTTGTGTTCGCGAATTAAACTCCCAACTGGATTTCCTCCGGGTTTTCCAGTGTAGGAATCAACACACGCTCCTAACATCATACACTCGTATCATAAGGTATAAATATATAAGTATATTAATTGGATCAGAATAAAAGTTAAAAACAATTGATACTAGACAGCATATTTTCTGAAAAATAAGTTTCACTGTTATAGCAAACATTAACCTATAACATTAATACCAATGAATAATGTTTGTATTACCAAATGATTGTACATAATGACATGATTTAACGAAAATCATAATGTAATTCATTGCTTTCTAATTATTATAAGAATTGAATCGAACATGGTTGTAAGTACACTCATTGGTCGTCAACTATGAATAATTAAACATTTTCTAGAAATAGTTATGATTACGTAATTATGTAAATAATTTATCACACTTTGGTTTATGCGGTCTCGAAGGTTTGGAAACCTCATAAAATAAGTTATTGCGAAACATATTTATAATAACTGAATGGTCTGAATGTCGTTGACACGAAAAACTACATGGTTTGTACAATACTTCTCGTGGTGATTAAAAATTATTGTAATAATCTCAAAGAGGTCAATATGAAAATATTACACATCAAAATGTATGGATTCTGGGCGGACATTTATAGAACTCACTTCACTGTCGAGCAGTGAACCTGACTTAGATATTATTTGGAACTGATGTGGGGAGAGAGTGAAAAACGTGACAACCGCGGTATACTTACAGCGTTGTTTTTGTAGCATACTGAAAAACCGTTGAACGGTGTGCTTCAATCGTGCCTGGTCTTCCTCGTTCGAACCGTTATGGTACTTCAATGGCACGATGCTCTCCCGGGACGACGGCGCAATGTCCGAGTCGTCCCGTTTGGGAGCGCTGCGCTTTTTCGAGCGCACCGCCGCGAGCACGTCACTTTCGCCACCGCTGTCTTCGTCGCTGTACCTCGTGGTGGTCGGCAGGAAGAAGTCTCCGGGGAACCGGTCCGCCGTCGCCTTCTGTTTCGGCCTGGTCGCTATCCGTTCCTCCGAACTCGAAGCCGAGTTGTGCTGGTCGCTGCCGTAGTTGTTCTCCTGCGAGAAGCCCGGCTGCGACTGTTGGCCCGAGAACGTAGCAAGCTGTTGGTCGAACTCTTGGCTGTTGGCCGGCTGCTGGAACTCGAAGCTCTGCAGTTGGTACCCCTGGGACGGGATCTGCTCGACGCTGTCACCGCCACCGCCGCTCGCCGGGAATCGCTGGTATTGCGTGTTTGGCGCCTGGTAACCGGGGTTCTGGTACGCCGTGTATCCGTCCGCTTGAGGCAATTGATAATCGCCTGCTTGCGGTAACGATTGATATCCACCTGCTTGCGATCCTTGGAATCCACCCCCCGCTTGCGGTCCTTGGAATCCACCTGCTTGCGCTCCTTGGAATCCACCAGCTTGCGCTCCTTGGAGTCCACCACTCACTTGCGCTCCTTGGAATCCAGAGAACGGGTTTTTGAACCCGGTGCTTTGTAAGGTTTTAAAGTCGGTCGGGTGGATACCGTTCGATTGTGTCGGCCGTTGATTGAGCATCTGCTGTATGCTCTGAGACACTGATGTGGTACCTGCTAGGCTTTGAGGCATTTTGATCGGTTTGAATATCACCAATCCCGCTCTCACCGAATCCTTGTCCGCTGAAATGACACGCGTGCATTGTATAATCAGTATGATACTATCGAAAGCGTTATGGAATCTACTCGTCACTTTCGGGATGACCACGCCCGTTTTTCGGCGACTCAAACATCTGCCATTATCGTCTACACATCGCTATATTATAACGTATCCAAGCATATATGTGCTTCTCGTGCACGTGACTCTAATCTTACACTCCACTCACGTATAAAACTACCAAATTATAGAAAGTTACACTGCATAGACACGGAAAATAGCGCCCACGGGGGTATGGGGTTAGTTTAACAACTCAGCAACAACACAATGTCATATTTTTAGTAAGAAATTGTATGATTATAGATGCCAAACAAAGCTATTTTTTAGTGTTATTGGACATTTTGTCAATGTGTTAAGAATTAATTATTGTACTAAGTAGCAATAATTATTATTCAATACAAATTTCATTAGCTTAAAAGTTCAGTTATAGTGGATGGTAGGTATTTGTCGAACACGAATAATATAATACGTAAGATATAGAATACCTGAACACATCATTTATTTTGATCGTGGCGATGAAGTTAAAATGTTGAAACGATTTATTGTTTTTCACTTTCGGTCTTTGAAAGAACCGTACATTTTATACATTTTCATATTTAATATCTTCAAATGATATATTGTCAATATTTTAAGCCCATGATTGTTGGATCCAATAACTATTACTCCAAGCGTTATATATATATTGAACTATCGCACAAACTGTAATGCATTTTACCATTTTCATCACATTTTTACTTACAATCACTTTTTCCTTGATTTTTGTTCGAATCCTGTCCGCTCTGTATCGCTCTTTTTGCCGTAAATCCGTTACCACCGTATCCGGTGTAACCCGAAACGCCTTCGTAACCGGTCTGCGGCACTGCAAATCCTGTCTGATAACTCTGAGCAGCAACTTGGTACGCGTTGTTGGGGTACGCATGGCTGACGTACGCGTTGCTGGAGTACGCGTTAACCGGATACGTGTTACCGGAGTACACTTGTCCTTGGTATCCCATCGCGGTAGAAGCTCCGTAACCTGCGTCAACAACACGTATGTGCTTGGATTTCAACAAAAATGAAAAAACTAAATGGAATTTGTTTACTGGTAGGCTGTTGTATCGGGGCGACGGGTAAGTGGTTGAAAAGACCTATCTCGGATGGCGGCCCTTCGATGTGTGAATCGTGGTGGGTGTCGAACGCGTGTGTCGCAACGGTCTTCCCAAAGTTTGAAATCGCTTCACCCTTGGTCTGCATCAGCTTTCCTTTGGCCACGACCACGTGACCTTTGGCCTTGATTAGTTGACCTTTGAGAGCGATCACTCCACCCGTTATCGCTTTCGCGGCTTGAAATACCGACGACATGATTGCCTTTTTGACGCCCCATAAATTGAACGATTTCGTGCCGTAAGACTGAAAAGCATTTAATGTGTCACGGCTTTAAGAATATAATCGTTTACGGGTTCATTAATGTAAATAACTATGTCGTTATATATTTGCATTACAGTACATCAGACTTGACCTACCAACGGCTCTTCGTAATGGGGTTGATGGTCGATAGACTTTCCCGACGACGTCCCGGACAGAGAGCCGAGTAGTCCTAATTTTTTCTTTAACAGAGACGAAAAAATATCGCCAGACCTCTTGGTTCTCGCGTCATCGTTATCGTTTTTCGCATCGTCTAGTTCGATGTGGTCCGAAGGATCCAGGGACGTTGCTCTCGTGACATAACCGCCAATAGCGAAAATGACTATTGTCAACACGAAGATCTGTAACAACACACAGGTACCGTACAATAATAATTATGTCCAATGTTATAACAATAATCGGTTTGTCGCAATAACACTATATTATTATTACATTATGTGGTGTGTATCAAATCGCAGAACTAATTTCACGTAATCGTGTGTAAAAACAACTGATAATGACACATTCCGTGAGTTTCGAAATAATTTTTAATGTCTTAAACCGTGATTAATAAGTTATGTGATGAACACTGTTCAAAAAAATATGGCGTATTGGATTTATCATCGGTACGTATGGTAGGAGAAAGTTTGGATTCGGTTAATATTGTTATTGCAGAACCCGTTTATCCTGCTACACCTAGCTAGTTCCGGTCATCTTGAAATGAAAGTAACGTGTTACCTCATTCAGCCACTGCTTACATATTGTTGCATGGTATTGGTCATTTATTATAACATTCGTCGCACGCGTGCACGATAATTAACAAACGATCGAAATGCGTTATTCGATATTGCAGCAGAAATACCTGACGTCCGTTGTTATGATTACCACCACTCTAACGGTTAACCCATGAGTTGTTGATGGTAATGACGATATAACATGGATTTGCATTGGGCACAGAACGCTTCCCTAACCGTGGTTACCACTAATTACGGTTTATATCTAACGTTTGATTTCCCCGTTCGACATAATCTGCATAGCTTCTTGTACATTATTCTTAAGACCGATTCGAATTTTATTTTATTTCTTTCGATTAATCATCCTAGGTTGACCGTTTTAACGGCGTTTAGCTACCGTAGCCGCATAAGCTATACGCTTAAATCACAGTGTTTTAAATTACTAATGCATGCAAATAATGAAAAAATAAAAATAAACAACTAATAAGTAAAAGCGGATATCGAGAAAATTGCATAACGAACCATTTTAACGTTTAAACATAACTTTTGTACAGAAATAATCGGTCTTAGAGTCGTTGAACATTATTGTGAAAGTGAGGACACTCGTATATATACATGTTAGCATATTATAACATACGTTTTCAAATTGAATTCAACGCCAGTGTAACAGATTTCAAAACAAATCTCTATACAATTGTCTCTACTATCTACAGAGGTTTTATAGACAATCCAATGCATGAATGGCGTATTGTTTCAATAAATAATAATTAACCTATGGTCTAAGTCTTCAAAAAAAACACTCATGGGATTTTTAAATGTTATAATAAAATGTATCAATACTTATTCTTGCGACTTTAATTTCATGGAAACCATTATTGGACAATATTTAAAAGGAATTCAAACAGGTTTGAAAGAGTTTATTTGTAGACAGGAACGAAACATTCTTCATGACAGTGAAAGGTATTGTTTCCGTTTTAAATAAATGACTAATCATTGTAAAATGTTTACCAAAATAGTAATTTTGAATTCTGATATAAATGTCTGAACGGTAAGTGTAAAAATAAAAACTAGTAAGCAATGTTGAAAAATTATATAAAATCTAACAAAAACATATGTTTTGACAACACATAATATTTCCGTGTTAAAACTTTTCTCAACTGACCGGCAATTTTTAATTTCCCTAGAGTTAGGTTTTTTAGTTTTTTTTTTTTTTTACACGTATTTATATTTTACCATTGGAACCTTGTTTTAAGATAGATAGTCATAACGTGTATAGTTGCGTAACGCAGAAACTACACGGTTAACCCTAAACGACCCAGACCTTGCTTTCTTCGTTCTGCAAAATATATTTAGTACCCATTCTTTACACACTAACGGTGAAATTGTTTAAGCAGACAGAATATGATAAATTATTTTTTGCATAATTAATTATTTTACTTATATATTATGACGTAATGCGTTTGATTATCGGTTCGTATAAAAAAAAGAAAAGTTTAAATCGTTACCTAATAAACAATGATTAGGATTTAAAAAAAACCCATCAACCAGCGAGTCAATATTTCACTGAAGAATATTTATGGATTAAATTAAAAAATTTGAAGATGTAAAATAGTTTTGATAAAAACAAAAACGTAATTATATTTGATTCTTCACATCAAACACGTGTTCCAGGCGTTCCAGCTAATGAATGACTTGAGTAAATATAATTTAGTATACTTAAAATATTTTCATTAATTATCGAAACACTATATCGTTCTCATTTTTATTTAAAACTCAAATAAATTGTATTAAATTACTTATGAGGTAGGGGATCTGGTCATATAAAGTAAAAATAAAAAAGAGCACTATACAATTGAGTACGTTATTTTCTTTATACATTTATGATTATACATTTATCATCATAAATATAAATATAATTTAGTATACTTAAAATATTTTCATTAATTATCGAAACACTATATCGTTCTCATTTTTATTTAAAACTCAAATAAATTGTATTAAATTACTTATGAGGTAGGGGATCTGGTCATATAAAGTAAAAATAAAAAAGAGCACTATACAATTGAGTACGTTATTTTCTTTATACATTTATGATTATACATTTATCATCATAAATAAGTATGTGATATAATATATTATTTTATGATGTAATTAAAGAAAATTATACTCATTTAGTAACCGCCAGCTCATCGTGCAAAAAATAATTAGACTATTTGTTTTTATGTTCAAATAAATGAAACAATTTTAATAGATTTGAATTATTCTTGCATTTTCATAAAAATATTTTTCAGACTCTAATATGATAATTTATCTGTAGCTGATGTTTGCGTCAAAGCGTGTACCTATTATCATAAGAAGTTTCTAGGTGAATAATATAGAAAATGATATACTAATAGCTTATTATGCACTACTTTAGAATGTTTGTTGTCTAAAATCTATATTTAATATTTTAGGAGAATGAAAAGGTAAATAAATTATTAGAGCGAGAGTATGAAGAATTCAATTTTATTGTTGTAACAGTGTACGTCTACTATTATCATTACTAATGTAACCATAATGAATAGGCAATAGGCATGTTATTACAATATACATACAAATTTCATAAAATAAATATAAAGAGAGTTTTCAAATCAGTGTGAGAAATGTCATTAAAAAATAAGTTAAATAATAAAAATCGAGACTATATATCTTCTTGTCGCGACATGTTATTAAGAAAAGGGGAAACGCTTTCGTTTCGGGTTTCGGAAGGAACAGTGATCGCTTGGTCCTTGCATTGGTTAAATATATTATTATTATTATTATTACGACACAACTAACAGCTACAGAATACGTCGTAATAATATTGAAAAGAAATACTATATTCTTCTTTCATTTTATAATTTATATTGAATAATATCCTAACTTCTTAACATAATATGCATACCTATTAATATGAAATAAATGCTTGAACACCCAAATGAAATGTCTCCACATCAACCCATTGTTACATACTTATGGTGTACATGAGCTCTTCGGCCTTTATTCTTACTAGTTTAGCACCGGACACTGATAATGGAATATGTATATTAACTTTAGCTCTTATTTTTGAACGTACTTACGCAATATTTATGGCACGTTTCTCAGTGAAAAACATCTCCAGCTAACAAGGAAGTACGGAGAAACAATAATTAGTTATGGAAAATTTATAAAAAATGAACATAAAAAATACTCGCATTGTTATATAAGTTTACGTTATGTTATAAAAATAATAATCAGTATCCGTCAACGAAATGGTAAATATATATTATAACTACTGAAAACATGACAGTTGAAACTAATTTTAATTTGAAATTATTCACTTAGCTATCACTTCGATCAGAATTTAACTTTTATGAATTCATAAATACACGGGACATTTGAAGATATTTGAATTGTGATGATTTTACAGCGAAGGCAAATTATAATTTAATATTATTTTATGATGTCAATGAGTCGGAGAATACATATTGTAGGAGTTTTATGGTTGATTATTTTAAATACTTTTTTTAAAGAAAATGTCACTCTGATGTCGGTGATGCTTGAATAGTTTTAGTTTAATATTTACATATTTTGTTTACAATAGTACTATGTTATTCAATATTTATACTACTGTACAAGCCACAAAGTATAAAAAGGTTTTAATGTAAACTGTGGCTTGTAATTTTTTAATTTAAACGAAAAACCACAAATCTATGGAACAATTCAAACTATATGTTAATAGATGGTATTATTTTTTAAGTTATGAAACAATTACTTTTGGTAGTCACAATGGGGACGAGAAATATAATATAATTCGCTCCTGGGGAATTCAATTTATTATACTGATTAATTTTAATATTTTTTAACGAGAAAAATTTAAATGTATAATCAATGTAAACATTTAATATAAATATACGTTTGGACTCTGGAAAAGACTACGAAAAGAAGATAGACATTGCCGTTTCATTGATTTGAGATTTCGTCCTTTTTATTCTTATCACCGATTAATGATGGTCAAATAATTAGAAATTAATTTATCATAATTCATTGCATTGATAAATATTATAAGATAACTAATCGAAGTACAAGCATATATTATTTACAAATTATTTAAAATCTTAAAATTTAAAATTACTATTTACCCTCTTCGTGTTCATATTGGAGTAGATAATTAGAACAATACAAAACTGAAAACAGTTGTACATGCAGTAAGTAATTATCGCTTCTTATGTGAAATTACTATCCTTTAAATGGCTCGAATACCGAGAGACAATAATATTTTAAAAATGTACACAAATATAACATACTCCACAGCATTGATAAAACTAAATAACGTCTACTGAAATTTATTAGCATGACGTATTCATAATGTTACGCGTTATTCGAATGTAGTGCAATTTGTAGGCCATACCTACAAAGTTTATATTTGGATCTATCCAACAAGTAAATATAACTAGATCACTCGTCATTAAAATAAAATGGCGAAACTTTACTTTTATAGAGAGTCATCGAATGAATTGACTTTATCTCCGTTCGTATGCGAAAGATATGGAACACCAATATAATGGACGATAAAACAGAACACTTTATAACATAATAATATAATATTCCCGAACGCACGTAAACACTAGTACAAAAATTATTATTTATACTTGTCATTTTTGCGAATGTTCTAAAAACTTAAATCTAAATATTATGATGATATAAAGTATCATTATAAACTGTATTATTATAGACATGAATGAATGATAAAATAGGAATGTTGATTTAAAAATTAAATATCTAACTAATATTAAATCCAACTATTAGAAAAACTTTACGGACATTCGTTATTTTTTTCCGTAGTTATGGATGTATAATTTAAGAACTGTGGTGATGGTATTGTTTAATCAAGTTATTTACACAGATTTGTTTCTCAGAAGTTTATTTTCTAATAATAAATACACCGATATTGGATAACATAATATTACAGCACTATATTTTCTAAGCTTAAACGAATTCCTATGAAAAAAAATGAGTTATGCTTTCTAGTGTTTCTATAAATAATATAAGACTACTAAAATACATTGCATACGATTTAATGTAAATTAACCAATTTCACAGATGAACTCTGTCACGATACGTGAACTACGTGCACGTTAACATACATTAATATTCAGATGCCTACACAGTACACGTGTAATACGTATATTATTTTTTAACGAATTTAAAATATCTTATATATAATACAACTTGCGTTATTTTCTAATAATATATTTACATATTACTATATATTCCGAGAAATATAATGTAATCGACTTTTAAATCTCTCACGTGGAATTTTGAGTTACAGTTTAATACTCTCGTTTTACGTAATTTGTTTTTTGTCACGTCCAGTGAATGAATTTCACGTCGAATATTAATAATTCCATACGGTATTACCCCCCCCCCCCCCCTCATGAATATAAACATTTTTTTTTAGTAATTCATTCACAGGGAAATGATAAAATAATATATTATACTACTCCATAAAAAAAACGTGCAATGTCGACCGTTTACTCGATCGTACACTTCGTAAATATTGTAACAACTTGGAATACGACCCGTATTGGCAAATTGCCGACTACTGCTATTAAATAACATCTTTGCCGAAATAAATAAATAAATAAAATAAACATCAAAACGTATTGTTTTACATAGTCATCGTTACAACCGTAATCTGGCGCAACGAAAGCAATCAGAATGGTCATTTGGTTTTGTGTATTACGAAACGTTCATTATAATATATTACACATTTACGATAAACCCGTTTACCTTTTGGGACGCCTTAACTGGATCCATATGTTATGTGTTCGTTAAAAATTAGCCGAGAAAGGACTACTCGTATATAATATACCACGGACACGGTAACAACCGACAGACGGCCGCATGTTCGGTTATATATTAAGGTCTTAAGACATAATAACGTTACATGGCTATTATACACGTGCAAACGCAAATGGACTCGCGCAAACGATGCGTCAATGAGTGGGCCCGAGGAACAGTCGTGTCCTTGTAGTGAACTACAATTTTGAAGAAAGTGCATCTTTCGGCCGAGCCTGTGGCCGGAACCTTCCACATTTCGACAATCACTTTAATATTATAGTAAATGATAACCTTACAAAGGAATTATTCATTTTTAATTAAATTTATAATGATCAGTTGTAATACATCATGTCTTTTGACCATAACATCGTAATTAGGTACTTGTTTTCGATTAAGTATTTAATAAACCTGCAAACTGCAAAGGTTACCCAACTCTTAGGTTTTTAATGAAATCATTTTTAACAAAAGTAGATTTGTACTCAAACCAAATATGTAATGTTCTTCATATATTATACTATGTAAAATTAATAAAATGGTTTTTTATTTAAAAAATACTTTTATAATATCTTCTTATGCTGACAGTTTCCTATTCGATTCAATTTATATAGATGCTTAATTATCTTATGAAAATATGTATTCATATACAATGTATCCATATATGATTAAATAATTGCTCAACGTTATATTTTATATATAGCATGGAAGCGAGTATTGTACTTACATTTTTTAATACCATGTAGCGGAAAATGAAAAATATATAATATTAAGATATATAATAATTAATATTAATCTTGAAGTTTCAACATACTAATATATGCTTTAACAAATTCATTATACAACCTATTATTTGTACTTTTCCTGTTATAAACGTAAAAGAAACAATCCTGAACGGTTCTCGTAAATGAAATAATAATTTGTAAAAACCGTATCTAAATTTATAACAGAATTTTACTAGGAGGAACGAAACATAGGTAAAACTATTTCAATGATTTATCATTTCATTTGGCTTATTTATTTGTATAGACTTTAGACATCTAACTGGAAATATTATCCTTAGTTATTCCTTAAGTAAAGTATATGAAGAATGGTTGTTCAGGTATCGCTTCGGCTCACTTCGCAAAATGTCTAATTTTTTTTAAAATCAATCAAGTTTTGGTATCAAACAAAATTCATGGTTTTGACATGTTTGTTTAAATTAGATTACTAAACATGAATTATCTACAAATACTCAACTGCTTCAAAAAGAGTTAGGAAGAGGAAACCATGGTTGTAAAACAGAATATACCACCATTTATGAAGTGAGATGACTAAGTCAGTTTCCTTAACAATATTTTAACACATACAACGTGTTCACGGCAGGGGTCATACAATACATCCTTATGAAAATATCAAAAGTATATAGATCATAGATCAAAAAATGCGGCGATTGTAAACTGCGCCCAAAATACAGGTAAACACAAAATCACACATGTAAACTGCGCCCGAGTTTTTATCAAGAGTAAAAAGGTGACATGTAAACTGCGCCCGGGTAAAATTACAGGTAAAATACTTAATTCGTTACAGCCATATAATTTGAATAATTAAAAATAAAATATAATTTAAAAAATTAAAATAATTATAAATATTACAAATAATAACATATGGTGGATACATATTCATCAATTGGAATTTGACTACTAATATATTTAAATTTTCTAACTTTTCGCGTTTTTTTTTTGTTTTAGAGTTTTGGAATTTAAACGGTTCATTTATACTATTTAGTTTAATGTATACTTCTATTTGAATTTCTTTTAACTTTTCTATGAACATGAAAATATTTGGATGAGTTGTATAAAAGCTGGAAATTGGAATTAAAGTGAGAATGAAAAGACTAAAATGAATACGATACTATAACTATAGAATAGGTTCGGTACTAGCAGTTTACAATCGCCGCCGGAAGTAGTGATAACCATCAATTGTCGTATTACTGCAATATAGATATTCGATAACGTGATGGTATTTCTTGACGAAAATAAAATGTCTGTGATATACTTGAAAAAGTACACAATCGTCAAACATAGAGACTTTGATAAGTGAAAATTTAATAAGTTAATAAGTCGGGCGCAGTTTACATTATATCTTTTTAACATAGATAACATTTCGGGCGCAGTTTACACTATACCTTTTCAACTAAGATAAAAATTCGGGCGCAGTTTACAAAAAAAAAGGTCATTTGGGCGCAGTTTACGTATGGCCAAAAAATGGTTTAAGAATCGATATACACTTTAACACTTGTTATATGAAAATGATCGACGTTCCGACCCGTATTGTATCGTTAATGTAGTTCCATCGGCCCGCTAAGAATCTAAAAACGTTGCATACACGAGTCAAGGAAAAATCGGAAGATTATGTAAAAAGAAAAAAAAAGAAAATAATAATAATATTCCATCAGTACACGGTGTCTTAGACACGCGTATAAGTGTAACACGGCGAACACACGCAATAGATGTAATTCACGAGGAGGAAATCGGACCGAAATGGCTACTATACTACTGCAGCTGTACAATAACGTTAACATAATACCTATACCGTATGATAAGAATAATTTTGTTTTACCGGAAAAATCCGTCGTTACTTTCGTGCGCCCAAAACGGCTGACGACGACTGTCACAGTAGAAAATGGTAAAACCGCGGTCTCTCGTCGACGGGAGAACCGTCAGCGGTGTGGCGACGACCTTCACGGGTCTCGTCGCCGTCGACGGATGTAGACAGACCGTTATGCGCCCGCCGCGTCGTGGGAAATCGTTTTCCGAAAACGTCATTAAATCGGAAATAGAATCTCGCGTAGGCGCCACCGTAGGTGGATGTGACACACGCGATATCGGGCGATCACGTGGTGCTTGCTTCGATCACGTCGTTCATGCTTTCTAAACGCGCGCGTGCGAGTCACTGCACCAGAAGAGACGCTATATTATATATAATTGTGTGTGTGTGCGTGTGTGTGTGTGTGTGTGTGTAAATTCACGCAAGTCTGGTCGAGCTTCAACGACGCGGCGAAATCTACTTCCACCGTCGCGGAAACTAATTGTAGAGACGCGCGGGTATTTATCACGGATCCGACTTGCATGCGGTTATAATAGGGTGACTATAAAAATAAAATAAAAATACGGGACAAAAAACAAAATAAATGTGATGAATAATTTTTAAATACATAGTATATACATGAAAACAATTTATTTTGCGACGTTGCACATAATACAAAATAAAGATACAACACCCAACAACTACCTTGTAATCAGCGATTCACTCAGCAGCATCACAGGAATCCAAAACATAACACATCCATCCGACATATCCAAACTAATACAAGAAAAAACATATGAAGCAAGTGGTATGGGGATGGATATATGCTATATGTGGGCTCCTGGACACTGCGGCATACAAGGCAATGAAAAAGCAGACCTAGAAGCGTCAAAAGCTGCCTCCTCCCCAGACAACCCATTACTAAATATATATACACATGAAGACAAAAAAAAAACAAATTAAACAAGTCCTAGATCATAAATGGCTCCTACAATGGATAAACCAACACACAAAGTTAAACCAAATTAAAAACAACATACAGATATGGAAAAACCCCGGACTAAATAGAAAAGAGGAAACCATATTAAATCGCCTAAGAATAGGCCACACTTTCATCACACATAGGCATCTCATGGAAAAAAATGATCCCCCCATATGCGAAACGTGCGGAGTGGACCTCACAGTAAAACATATCATCACTGAATGCCGAAAATATGATGATACGAGGAAAAAATACGACATATCTCAACAAATCGGAGAAGCATTAGGACCTGACACCCAATCAATCCACAACATCATACAGTATATAAAAGAAATCCAGCTATACAACCTAATTTAAGCCCTTTCCACATGTTATATAATACGTAATTGTAAATAATTTAAATTACTGTAAATTGTAAACTAATGGCCACAGAAGCCGATGTTTTTAAAAGATCAATAAAAAAAAAAAAAAAAAATTTATTTTGATATTAATGGTGAACTAGTTAAGAATAAAGATTATGCATGTATTATTTGTATTATATAAGCTATTTAACTAAATATAATAAAATAAAAAAACAAATTTAAATTTAAATGTGTATTGTACCATGATTATATTATACAAATAAAATATGGTTAGTAAATATTCGTTGGTAAACAAAAACACAAAAATTATTTATTAGGAGGTCGATGGTTGGTCTTCTTCTGCTATTTTTGTGTACTTTTGTGTTGAACTAATTGCATCAAGTAATTAATTTTCTTTTAATAAAATAATATAAAACGCATGAGTTACAAAAGTTTGAAAAATGTGTTTTTATGAAAAAAAAAACGGGATTAATACGGGACGGACTTGGAAAAACGGGACAAAATGCGTCCCGTATTACTTTTGTCGGGACAACGGGACATAAAGTTGAAATACGGGACAATCCCGTATAATACGGGACGTATGGTCACCCTAGGTTATAACCACGTATACGGTTAAGAATACCAGTATATGTTACTTTACGGTCTAACCGCGTGTACTGGATTTACTATACTCAGTGTGAATGCAGTTACGTATTTTTATAGAAGGGCTAGGTTTTTTTATTGATTCAGCTACTAGTATAACTAAGATAGTTCAACATTTAAGTCTAGAAAAAGCAAAAAACGAAATATCATATGACAAAACTAGCTTCTAAAATAAAAGTAATTATGGTTTTTATGAATTTAGAATTAGTGTTCAGGATGGAAGGTTGAAAGGATCGTTATGAATATTTTTAAGAAATTGATCAAGATAAGACCTTAAGCCTTTAAAGCAGGACATATAAGTACAATGTGAGGGAGATCACAGGTACTTTCATTAAAATGTAGAATTCATATCAGGGAATCATTGAAGCCAAGGTAGTAAGCATGATCTGGTGACTATGTATATATTATGTATTATAGGGGATCACCTAATTGTTGTCTCAGTTGTCTCAGTTGAAACCGATATAACTATACATAGTATAGTATAGTATAGTATAGTATAGTATAGTATAGTATAGTATAGTATAGTATAGTATAGTATAGTATAGTATAGTATAGTATAGTATAGTATAGTATAGTATAGTATAGTATAGTATAGTATAGTATAGTATAGTATAGTATAGTATAGTATAGTATAGTATAGTATAGTATAGTATAGTATAGTATAGTATAGTATAGTATAGTATAGTATAGTATAGTATAGTATAGTATTATATGCGGAGAAATAAAAAAATCGTTTGGTAAAATACATCGGATAAAACAACACATTTTTACCATTCCTATAAATCTTATCCATATCGTTATAAACTACTTATACTGTACGTACAAGTAATAAATTACTATAAAAGTAGTACAGTAATATGATATAATATAAATGTAAATTTAAATAAATACGGTGGTAATTCAGTGGTACTATTACAATTACTACAATTCATATATCATCTGCAAAGACAACCATATTATAACTTATGTATTTAATTGTATAAAACTGTTGCATATGTAATACCCGTTCGATATCCCCTATCCACTGTCACGTCACAGCTACCGCACTTAACGTTTTTCTCTCTTCAGGGCTTCCAGTCACCCCGTACCGCGCCCCAACCGCAATGTTATTGCGAAATGCCGAAATACCACAACAAATTGATGGCGTTATTTGTATCACGTTGATTATTTTTAATCTGTACATTAAACGTGCAGTGGTCTTAACCTTTGCCACCCAAACAAACTCCGTCTCTTAACACCTCCCGACGAGAAAAGATTCTTGTTGGAATAAAAAATAATCTCATAACGGATACGACTTAAGTGCATTGCGTATTTGCCCCAAATAGTGAGTATAAAAAAAAAAAAAAACTGTACAAAATAAAAACATTGGCCCATTAAAATACATTAAGTAAAGGAATTTTATTTTTTAAGAACTATTTCACCGCGTGAATTAAAACTTAATACAGGTAAATACTTATCGTATTCTTCGAATAGAATGAAATCACATCAAATATAGGTATGGTCGTAGATCAACAAGAACGTATGTAAAAAATTTTAACTCTATTAAACATGTATCGGTTGAATTAAAAGTTGGAGTACGATCCAGTCAATTAATATAATCATAACATAACCCGGTTGTCTTAACGTGTTTATTGTACGCTTTAAAAATAAAAATAAATCAACGGAAAAAATGATATCTCGAATGACTATTTAGTGTTTACAATTTTTTTCTATACGATACGCGTGCCGGGAAGAAATTTAAACTACATTTCGGCGGAAAAACGAATCGTCGCCACCTGTACGGTGGTCCGTTGACGGTACACTTCCATTTCACGCACCGTAAATATAGCTATGTGTGAGCGTGCGTTGTCGTCGTACGTCGATTCCATTTTTCCCCTCGTCGACTCGCGTTCTCCTCCGGCGATCATTTTTTCTTCGACACGTCCTGCAGTACCATGCGTCGCGTTTTTTTTTTCACGCGGTCGAGTTGATCACATCTATCGTGATATTATCATGTGTGGAATTACGATTGGTATCCCAGCCGATCGACAGCGCATTGTAGGAACCACTTATTTTCAAATCATTTAAAACATTGTCATCCAGAAATGTAACTCGACGGTCGCGGCACGTCCGCGCACGCACTCGGTGCGTGAATTCTTTTGGTTTCGTATGTTATGCGAAACTCGTTGTGCGAACGGCTTCGTTGGATGGGTAATAGGTGTATTTAATTTTTTTTTCGTAGTCGTAGAATCCGTGCGACGACGGTAAACGCGAATTTCGCCTGGAAATCCGACTTTCAAATATTCACGTGGACTAGACATAACGATTATATTAATAACACGCTATAGCGCCGAAGAATATAGCGCCGGCTTCAAGTTTAAGCGCGAGCGAATTAAAATAAAAAAAAACCTGACGATCGGTCGTAGCAGTATTGCGTTAATTCGTAACAGAGAAATTTTATATGTACACATTTCAGAGCAGTTACACACATTGCATTGATAAAAACGAGCGGGTTTCGCCTATATGCGCGCAAATGCACGTCGCAACGCGGAATAATAACATTTTCTAACCATGCGATACGTACGTGTAGGTACCTCCTGCATGTAAATAATATAATGTACGGTCACATTTTTTTCTTTTTTTCTTGTTATAATCGGGACGTTTTTCTCTACGGCTCGCGTGTCTCATGTCAACCGACCTCGAACGCGATGTAGTATAGGTACCTGAATCCATCTAGTTTTTGTGTCGTTGCCGATGCAAGAAAGACAATCAATCATTCGACTGCGTTCCATCTACTATTTTTATCACCATTATTATCATTATTATGGTACCATTGTGCTCGGGTATTTTTTTTCTTTTAATGTTATTTTTTTTAGCGCGCGCGCACGAGATGTTTACCACCAACTGCAGACTTTCACCTTCGGACATCAACATTGCGGTTGATGTTTTGGCGGCAAAACTACACCTATACGAGTACGCGCTATATGAATATATAATTCAAATATGAAATGTATATACACGCTCCTTTCGTTCGAGTACAGTTGTAATTATTATTACGATCGGGGTACGTATTTTTCTTTTCGATGAACGCATTACTGTAATGTAGTGTTACCGTGGTTTGAAAATATTATTTTATACCGTCAACGGAGACGACGATGAGAGTTGTACGTAAAAAACAATAACAGTGTTCGTTTCACGTCGTTCACATCGATCTATTCCTGGCACTTGTATAGTATTCAATAACCGATTCTGATCGATATTCGTTCAATTTTAAAAGCTCGATCGTCGGATTTTCAACAGACGGAAAATTGAATTATACCACAAACGATTCGTCGAGCACATCACGTTCTATTCGTGTAAAAATGACGAACGATCAGTTAATATGAAGTGATGTTATTAGACATATATGATGGTTCCGTCAGAACATTTATTCGCCAATATGAAGTATAATGAGGTAGGAGGATTTGCGTAATTCTTACTGGTTGAGAATTACAGTAATTAAACGCGTTTGGTGTTTGTGTCGGGAATTAAAATGACGAAGTTAAGTTTCACGAAATCGAGTAATTAATAATAGTCGCGAAAGTAAGTATACAATGGTTCATGATTCCACGACGATGATGCCGCATCAATTATTCAGTGATAGTGAAAGCATTATATGCAAGATAAATGTGACAATAATTAGTAATCGTAATTATTTCCCAAATTGAATCCGTGTACAACTTTTAGTGTGCAGCATATGTTTACGAAAACTTTGGTTGGAATAAAATTATAACCTAATTAAGAATACTTACGATTTCGAATTATAATCGGGTGATAAAACCTATTTGCTAATATAATAATAATTTTTTTTCAAGAAAAAAATTATGAATTAGTCAACAAAATAATAATTACGGAGCTATTGGCCAGTGTTCCATCATTCAAGTTCAGCGTGCTTGTCGATTACGTTTTATTATTTCTTAGTTTCTTTGTTTTTGTCGCAAATTTAAAATTTTCAAATCTTTGGGTTACGTATGGTTATTACAAACTCGTTGTGTGTCAAAAATAGCGTGTATTAATTACTAATTGGACAAATGAAATATTACTTGATTACTTAACAGCAAAAACACAAATTATAAGATTTCCTAATGAATCATTTATCAACATTGCTGTGTTGAAAATATGATACGATAATACATTATAGAGTTATAAATTATAATGTTAACTGAAACGTAATCACTGAACCGAATAATTATAATTTTATAACAGTGAAAATGTTGTTTTTAATAATACCTGACCGTACAATAATGAAAATCTCAGTTCAATGAACAATTAACATGCGTATTTTCCTATTTTGCCTGCTGTACATAATATAGTACACGGTGTACAGTGTACACTATACATGTACTATACATATTAGAATGAACACCACGTTATAATGTTAACTACCTACGTCGATCTGTACACAATGCTTTCCGAGCGGTATTCGTTCTGTTAATTATGAATAATTGTTGAGACGTTTATATTTAGACTTGATTTCCATCAAAGCAAACTGTGACGGGAACACAACTTTTAAATCGTAGACTTCATCATTCGAGTCTAGAGCATTGAACTATAAACGTACCGTGATATGCGTGTTTATACCGATCTCCTTTACATCCGTCGATAAATGGCTATAACTGATCCTAGATCTGAATCGAGTTACCGTTGCTCGTTGCACGACAAGCTAGAAAGCATATTTGAAACGATCCTTGGAAAGCGCGTATAGACTCGGAAAACGGTTTGTTATAATATTTCTTAACGTGGAGCGAATAACCGTGGAAAGTTTGAAAAAAAAACGAATTCGACACTAAAACACGACCCGGTAACGGCTACGGACCGGTGTTAACCTTTGCCCGTGGATAGGTCTGAACACATTTCTAGGGGGGCGCAAGCAGTCATCGCGAAGTGCTTAAAAATTATTATTATAATCAACATCGACGAGAAAAGAAACAGTCGTCATGTGTTGCGGTGAAGTACACTTGTAAAGCGTGCGAGAAAAAAAAAAAATTAATTACATTTTTCAATCTACGAGGGGAGAGTATAAAACGAAAAAGCCCGGGAAACACCGCTACCGACCGTTTACCAATGTATTGCGTGGCGACAAAAAAAAAACAAACAAAAAATAAAACCGAACTTCTCGAGCCGTAAACTTACCTTCATTTTGACTGTTTCCACATGAATGTGACTCGACAATGACAATGACTGTCGGCTCGGGTCCCGCGCGTAGAACGTGTTAAGAGTGCGCGTATATGCTACGGTATTACTGCCGGTTATCGTATACAATATTGAATATGTTATCGCCGTATTTGTTTATCGGGCCGCACGATGCACAAGACGCGCGGACAGAAAAACTCGCAATGCACTCTCACTGTCGGCTAAACACTTGCACTCTCGCGAGCTCCGTACGTCACACAGTGCCTCGGTATCATCACACGAGGCTTTTACCTGGACGACGATACGCGCCCGGCCGCCGACCCCACCACCGGGCGGCCTCTTACACAACGGACACACGCGGTCCTTTCTCCGCCGGCACCCGGACCCGATCGCGTACCCGTGTCGATATACCTAGCCCGCAGTACGACGCGCGTTACAGTACTCATGGTACGGCACCGCGCGTGTAAATCCGTCCCGGCGGAAATCCCGTTCTGCTCGTGCCCACCCGTGTCGACGTAATCGCTACGATACACGGGTACGTACCGCGTGCCCGTCCGGCTAAAGCTGACTTGAGTTATTGCCGTTTCGGGGCCCGAAGTAAGAAAAACTCCGGAGCCACGGACCCCGGGTCCGAGGCTTGGTATATATATATAATATTTGAACACATCTAAGAAACGAGTCGTCGTGTCATTCGAAAACGATTCCGGCCGGAACTCGATACAAAACATATACATTGAATACATTATTTTCTTAAACAATCGTCACTCAGATGTAACACGCAATAAAGACGATTTTTATTCAAGTAGTAGAACAGGAATGAGACGCTTGATTTTTTTTAAATAATCAAAAGCCACGTACACTTACTTTGAAATTTAATTAAAAAGAAAAAAAATCCATCCTCAGTATTCGACAAAACAGTCGGTTAAATCGTGTAATGAACTTAAAGCATCAGATATTCTGTATAAGAATGGTTTTATTTCACCTACATAGAGTTTTCTCTACTTTCCATATTTCAGTCAACTTGGAATTACGTATCAATTGGTTTTATCAACATTTGTATAAGACTATTCGTAAAACTTAACAATATTTTCAAGTTGTTTTAAATTTATCATTAATACGGAAAAACGACTAAAATATAAGTATTTTGTGCAGATTTATTAATCGAGAAAGTACTTATTCAAAAGTACTTAAATATTTGCATTATTCTGATTGTACTAGAATAATTTAACACGATTTGACACTTATGTCTTATTCAAAGGATTTCGTTGTTATAATAATATTAAATCTTTTCCCCGGCAAACAGTCAAAGTATTCAGAATTGTATTTCATTAAAGTAATTACTAGGTATTGAAATCAATAGCCACTTACACGAGTAGTTTCTTTGTTCAAAAATATTAATTTGAAAATAGTTTTTAGATACTTCAAATTTTATCGTAAACAATGGAAGAGCTTTCATTTAAGCCTTAGTTCAATATGAAATTTCAAGCTTATATTAAAATAAAACAATAAGGCTCACTTAGAAATGGGTATTATACACTACATATATTTATATACATTTTACAGACACACAACAAATAATAATTCGATCTTTTACTCGGCGTGGGCTGGCGAAAATACGATACTGAGTTCATTAAATAAAGCTACGCCGTACCATAGGTACCCATTTTTAACGAAACAATTATTTTTCTTTGCGTATTTATTCGAAAAATTGTCTTGGAAATCATTCCTGTCTAGGTTAAAATATTAGAAGCCCCCACTCTTGGACTATTTCGGAACAGATGTTGAACCGAACATCGGTATGCCAACTGCTGGAATATACACGGCTAAATACATTTTCCCGTAAAACAGTATAATGTACAAGTTTCGAAATCTCCGTTCAATATTCCGACCTTATTCGGCCGGAATTACAAATCGCATTTCGACCGTCCGCGCGAATAATATGTTGTACTGTTATTATTGGTGTACGTGTTCCAGCCGTGATATTATTATACATCATGCTCGTTAAGCCGAACGGTGTACAGCAGCTACCGTCCCCGCCAACGATCCCGCACGGTAAATAATCATATCGATATTGTTATATCGTGCGTTGTTCGTGTCGAATTATCGAGATCGTTTTCCATAATGCACGGTCCGGTGTTATGTGACGATTGCGGAAACCGTAATGATCGCGTTGTCGTCTTTCGGTCGACGGTGTTGTTGTTCTGCACTATCCTCTATGGAGAGGTACCTAATAGGTATCGGTACGAGTCGAAAACGATTACAGATAGAAAAATTACCCGTGCGTCTACAAAAATACATACGTACAGGTGCGTCGGTTTGTACGTAAAAATAAACGTACCGTATGAAATCGCGGACATAGCTGACAGTAAATGCGCAATCAATGATTTTTTCCACTAGATTTGAAATCGCGCTGCATAATTTACGCGCGCGTCTACGATGCAGGTGCTATTGTTGTTGCGATTTGACGGAAACATGTGCGGAAGATAATAATAATAATAATAATATGGACAAAATTTCACGATCGCCGTCGATCATTATAGGTATACTCCGGTTGGAGGCAGTGGCCAACGCGATCGCGAGCGAACTTCAGAAATTTCTTCACGGCGCGTAAGCGTAATGAAATCTCTTTAAACCGCTCGCGTTGGCTCCGGCGCGGCATCCGTCGCGGAACTGTCGTGGTTTCGGTATTAAATATTATATTTAATCCCACCACACCATCGCGTTTTATAAAAAAAAATCGTCACTCCTCATTCTTAAACAATAATTATAAAGAATAAATTCCATGTAATATAACATGGAATGTATTCTATATATAATATATTACATTGTCTTTACTTGTTTTATTCGCTCTTGGGGTCGTATTTAGGGGGAGCGTTAGGGAACTGTTACCCCAGGGGTGGCAGATTTTAGAAGGGTAGTGGATGTTTTACATTTTTTATTCTAACCTAATATACCTACTTTTTGTTTACTTATTTCCTAAATTTAATATTAAAATCTAAATGTTTCATAGTAATTTATTTACATATCGCGGTTAATTTATAATTTTAATTCTATAGTTTTTTAAATTACAACATATTTATTTTTAGATTTTTTTTTTTGATTGGACGTTTTTTTTGTTACCTTAAGACAGCAAATTCTCTAAATACGGCTGGCCTTTTTGACACTACAAATCGTACTATACAAAAATACCATAAGCTATAATGTCGTACACAGTCTGCTCTCCGTCGTATTTTAACAGTACGGTAGGGTCTCGTTAATCCGAACAACGCGGTGATCCAAACGGACTTGAAAATTATGGGTAGAACACAGTCGAAACAGGTATTATTACAACGTTGCGCCCAATATCATTCGGAATCGTGTTGTGTTTCTAAACAATAGGCCATACACAATCGTGTTCAAAAAATAAAATTGAAACTTATTCCTTCCAGAAGAACACCACTATATTTAGAGACATATTTTCTTGTAGACCCATACAATAATAATCATTAAAATAATCGCGATATTAAATTGCACATGTACGTTTGTGGCATTTGATGGGTATAACAAATGAACCAGTGTTAAAAAAAAGCTGAATAATATTTTAAACGAGTACCTGTGTAATTTAATATATCAATAATATTTTTAATTACACCGTATTCATTGCATGCATTGTAATGATTTATTTTTATTTTTAATTATCATAAAAATTACTTTTTAAGTTTAGATTGCCGGAAAATTGGTTTTAACAAAATCATAGGAAATCAGAACAAATCGGCAGTCCGAACGACACCTTTCCCCAGTATCGTTCGGATGAACGAGATCTTATTGTGTTACAAGTATCACTTTATATACTTACATGTTTTCTTCTATGCGTACACAGAGGCAGATCGCGTTTTATTTACACTTGATTTCATTTGTCAATTTGATTTTACTGTTGAATTGTATTATTGGGTGATATAACAACATCAATGGTGGATTATATTATCTCGCCCCGCTCCGCTCGCCCTCGTAAATTACCTACGTATAGAAATCAGGAATGTACATAACACGGTGTGTGATTTGCTTTTCCTTGTTTGTTTTAGTAATAACAACTATCCGGTGATGTTGTTGTGTTATTTTTTGCGTGCAAGAGATACATTTCATATCATAGAGAGTTAATGTGCTCACGCCTGTGTTCGCTCTCGTTACTTGTATGTTTACAGTTTACTGCATCATCGTTGACGGTAAATATAATGCTTCATTATGAAAACGTGTTTCCAACACGCGTATTCCGACGGGACCCAATGTTTACACCGTTAAACGGTTAAACCATTTTTAATCTTCAGTGCTCGACGTGTACAGCGAATGCAATTATGTCGTTTATACGTTTATAATTATTATCGATAATAGAACAACATTAACAATTACGTTAAAAAATGATGTTTTTCAATTACCTAGTTATTATCATAATTTAAATCGAACAACGCTCATTCATCCCGAGCTATTTCTAATATAATGTTTCTTTCGTACTTTTTAATAATAAACCGACAAATATCGAAATCATATAATTAACGATTATTATGTTATGTGTGTCTTGAAATTAGATAATAAATAGAGGGTAAAGAAAACTAATAATAAAAAAATAAACCTGATTAATTCATAATCATATATTTCATTGTGTTTACAGTTACATCGTATAATAACAAATAATATATACGTGCAATGTGCACTAAATATATGTTTGTGTCGTTTAAAAATTACGTAGATTCTTCTCCGTAAACAATACGCGAGTACAGCAGAAGAAAGTTTTTAAGTATAATAATACAATAATGTTCCCAAATTAATTATACGTCGGAGATGCACATTGTAGATATATGACGATGAAAGTTAAAACTCTACAGAGTTGCAATGGTATAATTTTACTACGAATAATAAAACATTTATCAAAATATGTATTAACTATACTACCATTTTCAAACGGCTTACAGAATAGATACTTTAATGAAATGCTACTAACGAATTAATTACTTACAAATCGAACGTGAACATTTCAAATCTGATACTAAAAACGTATATCTACCACGTGGTAGCCATCGAAGCGGTACAAAAATTGTTAAAATCTTCATAGTAAATTGTGATAGGAAAAAAACGGATTATTTGACGTAATCAGAATTAATATCACTATACAGCTAAACACATGTATTTTAAAAAGTTATACACACATTTATTGGTTAATTTATGAGCTTCAGAGACAAATAGTGATTTAAATGAGGCTTGAAATCTTAAAATTAAGCTCAAAACCGTTAATAATTTGTAGAATATTACTGTAACCTAACATGTAGTTAGATTTGGTTTTCAATAGATACAGAGATGACTAGCTCTTTCAGATTTATAAATAATTAGTAGATTAATAGATACGAGTAGTAGGTAGATAAATATATTATACTATATAATTAATGTTACTGTTTTATATTATTATTATACAATTAAGGATTTAAATTTAAGTAAGATTTTTGGTTCGAACACATACGAAATAATATAATTATAGGAGTCAGATGAATTTCCTAATATTAAAATTATAACTTTATGTATTATAGATGGTTCTAATTAATTATATCGGTACAATTTAAAATAGATCTACACATTTAGTCCCTTGACCTAGATAATTGACAGTCTAAAAAACTACTATAAATCGAAAATTGTAATCAGAAAGGATTCTAATCAGGGCCATAACAACATGTAGGGAAATAGGAATTCCCCTAAATAAAGCTATAATTCCTATGCCCTAAAGTTATACTTTTCCTTGGGTTTGACAGAATTTGACCTCATTTGTTTTGCGACCGAAAGGCGAAAACAACGAACGATTCCAACAGAAAACTGCATCTGTATAAAATATATTAATTTTCTTCGTTATTATTATTAATTATTATTTATTAATTATACCTATATAAGTTAGATAAGTTAACTATGGCCCGGATTTTTATGCAAATGCATATTCTTCAAAATTTGACGTATAATAATTCTGATTAAAAATATCTAGACGTTTCGAAAAATGTAGATTCTACTGTTAATTTTTTTTGCATATTTTTGCATATTTGCATCAAAATGCATAATAATTGCATCTTTCGGGGTAATTACGTAAAATGTGCATTCGTATATCCAAGTAGGTAATAGGAAGACAGTGAATGGATTACATACATATAAAAAATTGTCTAAGAACAAGATGAGCAGGTAAAGTAATTTAATATCAATTTATAAATTATGTTACTATAATCCATACTCAAAAATGCATCAGTGAAATTAGCGGACTACATAAAAGTATTTTATAAATGCTTAATCTATACTTAAATGTAGACAATTTACATACAAAAGTAAGAACATAGTTTACGTCTAAGATTCAACAAGATTTATAAAAAATTTAAAATACATATATTAAAATTCTTATATAAATTGTATATATTTATATGATTTAAAAGTAAATGGTTTTAAACATAAACTTACCTTTTTATGTATTGGATTTATCATAGCTCATTATATTCAGTGGAAAAGTAAAGCACAAAATCATATTGTGGATGAAAATTGAATATTTTATTCTAAATAATTTTATTGCAATATTAACCAAATAAATGAAAAACAAAGACATTTTAGAATTCAAAATTTAACTTTTCTGAAATTTGCTGTTTATAGTTTTATCAATTTTATTGTATAAAATTGTATTATAATATAGGCCCTGGATTAGAATTTGACAAGTGTATTTCGGCGATCGTCAGCAGTCACATATTAATAAATAATATAACCATAATGAAATAAAGTTAAATTCAGTTTACAGAGACTTTTTTTCAATTGCATACGTACAATAACTATCTTAAATAGAATGTTTTATGAAAATAACATAACAAAGATGTTAAATATTATTATGTTTCGATAGTATAGGCTCATAAATTTTAATTTTATTCTTTGTGAACGCAAGCCACCAGAACACCTTTATGAAGATGAACATCAGAACGAAAGTTTTTTTTTTACAAAACACTACATAACGTTAGTAACGGTAAGATGATTGTTTATAATTTTTAACCGTAGATGTTGTTCGTGAATTCTTTATTTTACGGAGTTCGAAAGAGGAATCTGGTAACCAGAACACCTATGAACACTTATGAATTGATTCAATTACATAATAATTTCATAGACATAAGATGTTACAGTGGAATATTAAAAGTGGATAAACATAATTTATTGCCTAAGATAAATAAAAACCGCTATTTGAATCGATTGTATATTCAACTCATTTCGAAATGACATAGTTGGGACTATTATACAACGTAATTGGACAATTAAATAAATAATCATGTCGGAACATAACTATTTATATGAGCACTGGGAACGGTGGTTGCTGATTGACGATTAGTGATACGAAAATTAAATATTTTACACCAGAAAATTGATTACGAAATGCATAAAAACAGTTGCCTAAGTTACTATCGTTACTCCTAGTTGAATACAATTGTAATGGAATTAACTCAGAATAGATAGTCATGATTCGTGAAATAAAAATTCTGCATTCAAGTGTAGGTGCGTTGCATAAGGAATTACATAGCTGCGTTCAATTCAAACCCCGTAACCATCGGCGCGGGCACGGTGGACCGCAGTGTTTATTGCTCGCAGACGCTGATAGGGTCGCCAAATCTGAAAATAGTCCTACAAAACAGATGTTATATAAATATAATTATAAGTTCAATCAACACTGTTTTTTTTTCTTGCATTTTCATTGAATCGCGAAGAAAATGATTTTAACACGAACATAATGCTTTCGCGACGATTGACCGTTTCGAATAGTTGTAATGCGATTGTTGGAAAGTGAATAAAAAGGTAAATAGATAAAAGTTAAGTTTCATTAGTCAACGCGATTCGATCACAATATTGCTCATCCACGAAGCACAAATATGTGTTAAATGTATTGATATAGTAAACACTATACGTAGTGGTCATCGATATAGATAATAGATAATGTATATGTCTTACACACAACACAAACGAGGAAAGCACACCGTTTACCCGACAATCAGTTGGTTGTCATAGTAAAATCATAGTAAAAATTGTAGTATCAACCTGTTCTGATTTTAATAAAATATTCATACGTAATTTTTTGTGATTATGACCATGACAGCCAACTCGTTGTTAGGGAAACGATGAACTTAACTTATTTGTACTTTTCACTCGACGAGACATCTGGCGTGACGTCTCGGACAACATTTTAACACCACCCCAATAGACTTATCCGTGTAAAAAAAAACCATCCTATCTATGCTAATTTCGCACTAGAGATACGAGTGCATTTTATTTGACATTTTATTCTTTAATAACCCAAAAATTAACAAATAGAAGAAATGTAGGGAGAGTGATGGTGAGAGTAGATTTATGGGGAAATGGGTGTTTATTGCCTTCATCTCGGTTTAAGGGAGAGCAATATTTTGCCACAAAGGTTCGAGAGCAGTTGTAGGTTATTGAAACGTATTGAGGTAGCACTCTCACCTGATTCCTCGTCGCTGCGCGGTTACCGATGATCTCGACGCTTACGATGTGAGTGTTTCGGAATATTAAAATAAACACACAGTATCTTTGACGGATTGGTACCGGACACTCGCACAGAAACCCTATGTAGTATGGTGATAAAAAATTTTCTCTGTGCTTAGAAGTGAAAATAACAGAGATAAGTCATCCGGCAGTCGGTGCGCGCTCACTGACGACTTGCAACGGAGAGCATAAACGTCGGTATTGGATAAGTCCATGTACACGCACCGATAGCAGAGTTCCTTTATGTTTAACGATGAAAACGTATTGGTTGACAGTCGGTGCTTACGCAGTCACGACTTGTATTGAAGAACTTACACTAAACCGGGGCATCCGGTAGCAGGCACGCACGCATTAACGACTTGCAACGGAGAGAGCTCTGTAAAGTGTTGCCTGTACGACGTGTACGTGTTATAAAGGCAGAACAGTAAGGTGTAGCAGGATAGTTCTTTGACTAAAGGCGGTATCCTTTGAGGATTGACATAGTTTGTCACCATAGAGTGCCGTTAGATTGGTCCCTTATTATTTGGATTGTGTTTTCTGTGCGCGTGCCGAAAGAACCGTTATTTGTTAATTTTATTTGTAAGTACTAAAATGTTACACTCTTGAACGAGACAAATCATTCGATTGATATAACTTTGAACCGGTAAGGATAGATACATAAGTAATTGTTTGGTTATGATTACATTTTAAAAAAGATGTCTCACGAGGAATTAATAATTAACAGATTCCATTAGATAAAAACCTATAAATTGCCGTTAGTCTTGTACTAAAGCTTGTACATTTTAAAATTAATGAAAATATTGAAAAATAAATTCTTCTTTTAGAATATAAAAGTTTATAATATTACATACAACTCAACAAAATATATTGTATTATAATGTACTCAATAGGCAATGATACTTATTTTAACAGTTATGTTTTGCTTTTTAAATTCATAATACAAATAATTAACCGTATTCCCATGTAATTTAATATACCTACTCTAATAGTTATAATAAAAATTATTTCAAAATCATCATTCAATTTTACTAATCAACAAAGAAGTGCACTGTATTTTTTTTAATCATCATCTTTAATATATATATATACCTATTGTGAATTAACTTTAGTTTAAATATTTATTTATTCGATTAGTACATAAAAATTAACCATTAAAATATATTAGGACATAAAAAATGCACTTATAATAAGGATTTTTTTAAAATATCATTTTATTTTAATGAAATTTAATGATTTTTGATAAACATAATCACCTACCTATTGTTTCATTCTTATCATTCACACAAGTTTTTGAGTACTTTAGAACATTTTTGGAACAAATTCAAAACAAATTCAAAGACTACCTGATAGGGGGGTAACCTGAAAAAAATCACAAGCGAAAAATAAGGACCACCCTACTACCTATACTGACACATATCACTACAGATGGCAGTAACAATGATGAATTACTTTTTTCAATTTAAAATATTGTACAATTATCATCGGGTTACAAAGTACTATATTTGTGTTTTAATGAATATAAGTTACAACTATAAATATAGTTAAAAACGCAGAAATACGCATCACCGATCAAATAAAAGTTAAGTACCCACCTATATATTCTTGTAACTTGGAAACATATAATTTGGTGTTGAATGATTTTATGTGTAAACATAAAATATATATCATTATATTATAAGTGAAATTCAACACAATCATATCATCACATTATGTTATAATATGTAATTATCAATTTTTATTTTTTAATAATTTGCAATACCGTACCTATATTGCATGAAGTAATTAAATTACATTTTACGCAACGTTACAAGTAATGAGTATGATCAGATAGGTATATAATGTATATATAGATCAACCAAATTGTTTACATATGTTAAAAACCTAACCTAACGAGGAAAATCGACAACTATGAGCTTAACAATTTAATAAATCGTTCTAATGACACTTCCATAATAATATTTGTTGACACATAAAAAACAATTATAACTCATATTTTACACTACAGTCTACCGAATGACACAACTCACGGTGATATTATACTGCTCACAGTAGCAAGTGAGTGAATACAGAGATTCGCTTGCAAACACGAGACGAGGCTAGATCACCATGCCAATCCATGGCAGTCCAATTATTGTTAGACAACTCCAAGGACATTATACGTCGACTTAGTTTGAGAATTTAGATTAAGGGTACTTCATTAGATGTGCGACTTCATCTACGGGAAATGTATCGTCAAAAGTATAGTCATCGTTTTTTGGTGCTTTTTAAGACCTTATCGTCTTGGAGATATCGTTATATGAGCGTTGAGCAAAGTGAAATGAACCTTAAATAGCAGAATCCCAGCAGCTCATTAATTTTTGAATTTGAATCAGAACTGAAAAAAAATGTAAGTATAATTATGATTTTTTTTTTTTTTTACTGTTGGCACTTTTTACTTTTTGAGTACTGAATAAAATTCTTTACCTTTTTTTTCGAATATTATAACGTTTTTTGACTCTTTTTGAAATGTTTATTATGAAAAATAAAGAATAACGTAATTAACGTAAATAACGTAAATTGTATTGAAATGGTCGGTCATGTATTATTATAATTTATCAATAAAATATATTATTTCGATGTGATAATAATTGTATTATATAGTTTAATTTTAATAAGTTAAGGTGTACTTACAAATTAAAACTGAAAGTTTGATTTTAATGTAATATGAATGTGTATTATTCAATGTAATAAAATGAAAGCAAAATTATAGAAGAGTAAGCATGTACAAAGTAATTAAAAACTGACCATGCAATAAGTATTTAAAGTTAACGGAGCGTAGACTAAAACTAGTGTAATGCACTTCAAGCTGAGGACCATGTGAATATGTAATGCAACAATATTTGATGACTATACGGTTTACATTTTTATTTCATATCAACCACATTTTGTTAACATCTTATTGTTCACAGATAAAAACTTTGAATACATTATAATAAACTGTATATAAACTATACGAGAAAATAGTATAATCAATTAAATTATTGTTTTTCAAGTAACTCTTCAACATCAAAACATAGCTTGTACCTGATAATTCTAATTTTTCGTTCATATTCATTGTTTATGTTGAAATAAATAGAGATATTCAACTGTAACTGTTGATTGAAAAGTATTGTTCAAAAAGGTTTTGTATATCAACCTAGTGCAGTAGTGCAGTATTGTACGTTACTAATTCATTATGGAAGCAAGTTAATTACATTTATAATGGTTAATCAATTCTTATCTGTATAGAAAAGCTATTATGTTAGTATGCTATTTTATAATTATAATATTATTCAATAATTACCTAATATAAAAAAGAAAAGAACAATTTAGAAATATCGTAGACGTTTATAATAATATGCTAAATTATTGCTAATGAATATTGTTATGTTGAATGTCACTTGTGTAACCGTTTAACATTCTAAGTCCGCACAGCTGATTCAGTTAGGTATAATAATTTTATAGTTTTTGTAGCGAAACTTGTTTTAAGAATCAGTAAATGTCCTTCCTAAACGAGATTTCTTTGAATGATAAACATGCATTTTTTTTATTGGTCAGAAAGTTTTTGTGTTCGTTTCCGGTGTGCGAGTAAATGCAATATCGGTATAGGAAATATAGCGAAAGTGGGCAAGTCGTCAACACCGAATTGACGATTTTTGAACCGATACTTAATTTTTAGGAATTTCTCAAAAAATGTATCCCCAATCATGTGACGGCAATTTTCGGTTTAATATTTAATATTCATTTTAGTGCCCGGAAATGATAGAATTTATCATATTATAATTCGTTTAAAATGTTCCCGATAATCTCGTATCGTCAAGTGTTGATTTACTTCTTTACACATTTTATCCCGTTGACGAGCTGAAAATCTAATTTTCATCGAAAACTGCGGCGTTACGTATTTAACGAAGGATAATAACTGTCATATCGTTAAGCTCTACGGACACAACTACAATACTGCAACGTACTCGTAAAACTGTACTGCACGTTCAACAATCACAAATCATAACGGTACACCGCCGTCAGATTCTACGCGCATAATATCATGGTATGTACTCTTTCTATTACTCGCGGGATAATGAAATTAAAACGGTATTAAAAAATATACTTTCACCGCGTCGTCGTCGTCGTCGTCGCGACGAAAAAAATTAATTAACAAACGGCGACGGGTATTATTCTACGGATCCGTAAAAATATCATCAAAGTTGCGGATCGTCAATAGTACAATTACGACGTTTAACAATAATTATCCACGCGCGCTCAGCACCACCTCGCTCGGCACATTTTCACTACGCGGCCGGACACCGACCGTATAGCCGTGTATTCAATGATTGCGTCACGTGATAAAATATTGAAAAAAAAAAAAAAAAAACCAACCACCGAAGTCGGAACAATCGATTAACATACCGTGCCTACGGGTGTCGGAACATCTTACATCAATTAATACGAACAATTCACGCGCCGTATAATATTGCCGAACAATAAAATCGACTTAGTACCCGACGGGTTATTATGTCGTATCGGCCGAGCCGGAAATGCAGGAAGCGACGAACAGCGCGCGGTTTCGTGAAGATGTTACAAACGGTTTTTTTTTTTTTCTTCTCTCGATATTAATTCTAGTAAACGCCGATTACGATTCCGTAAAAACCGGATCCGTGCCGTTTTAGGGACACGGTCGTGTTACACCATATAGGCGTATACGCATGTTTACGGATGCACGTGTAGCCGTGCCAAAAAAACCTACTCGTGCATGCGTTCTTCGTAACACTATTATGTGAACGTCCAACAACCGTACGTTATTATATTTCGCGCATAATGTTATCCACGAGAAACGATAATGTTATGTTTCGGTGTGAAACTCAATCTTCTTCCCGGAGTTTTTTTTTTTTCCACGTTTGGAGTATTTGTTTTTACTATCAAAACAGCAGTGCTTACCAACGTCCTGTGTACTGTACACGCTCTTGCCTACGAAAATGGTCTCGTGCACAGGTTGTCGATGGAATAACAATATGTTATAAGGTCATATTTTTTTGCACCCGAAAAACATTAATTTTTTTATCATTAACCGCAGAATATTATACGGCTTTTAAATTGCAAAATGTGATTATATCAACAATATAAGGTCAATTATACGTTTGTTATTTTAAATTTTTTTTAGTTTTTTTATAAGAAGTTTGTTTGATATTTGTTTACATTTAAATTATATACATTCGATGTTTTCGATGGAAGTTATAAAAATAAAATTCAAAAAATGGTTTTAATCTTACAATGTTTGGTATCTGCATATTTTATCCAAAAGTAATAACTATTATTAGCGTTTAACAGGTAAACGAATAGTGCAGACAACTAAACAACTGGTTATTAATAAAAAAAAAAACGTATTCCATAAAAATGTCATCCAGAAAAATATATTATTGATAATGCGATTTGGGAATTATTAATAAAAATATGTATCCCATAAATAATAATTGTGTATTATTGACGTTAATTATATTATTGATCACGACATTCTAGTATAAAATATTAGATACATTCAGATAATGAGAGAAATTAATCTGCAGCTGTCGAACAAAGTGTTGTTTGTATAATTAAAAAAATTAATTAATCTGAAAAGTACCAATGCTTAGCGAAATTTAGTTTTTCTTTTCATCCACAAAAAATACAAATACTAATACTACTCTTGAGAGTAATACAACAATCTTAATCCTCATAAGACTCTGTTTGTCACTTTAAGTCTTTAGAGAAAATTTTCAACGATATTCTAGAAATTGTAAAAATCTACTAATACTTTGCTCGAGATCTATTATGCAATCTTCTGAAGTTAATGGTCTCTTTTTACATATTCATGTCATAATTTATTCTTGTTTGTATTGCGTAAATATTATAATAATAATAATGTAAGCTATGAGGATTTTTTTTTATATTTTCCATAAAATATATAATGGATTATGTGATGCATTAATGCATTATTATACATTACATTACTTTGATTCCGAATGATAAGTGTCCGGCCAATTTTGTAATAATAATACTAAGTTAATAAATCATATGAATTACCTGTACAGATAAACCGAATAACATTTATTTTTTTTTCTTTTATTCTATTTCCATGTTTTACGATGTGTTCAGTGTATACATTTTAAATTAAAATGAAACAACATGTATTTTATCTATTAAGCTTGAGTCGGGTATATAAAGGTCACTAAAAAGGTTATAACTTTTATGCCCAAAATCAGGCAAATAATAAACAAAAAATAAACCTTCGTAATTTTATACTATTGATTATGAATAAAATGTATAGTATTTTAATCAATTTATAATCAATACAAACAACATATTGTAATATCAGTAATCGAATGATTAAAATGTTATTTGTGAACAATCAACTCCTTGTGTAGTACAACTAGTGACAAGTATACAATAAAAACTACAAAAATGATTGCTGTTTATGCTGCTCATAGAAGGTTGGTATGTATTAAAATTAATAAACCTGCATAATTAAAACAGGTAAATATTATAATAGCTTGGAGAAATCGAGTTCAACTTTTGGTTGAGGAATTTTGTCGTTTAATCAATAGTCAATAATGTCCATTGTCTAGAAATCAAAAATGACTATTTGATGATTAGGTACTCAAGTGAAGTGTTTGTGGTCAAAGTGTTTTTAATGCTATTAGCTCGGACGAAATATCAAATCAACCACATAAAGTGTCCGTTCTGACAAATTATGAACTCCACGTGGATCAACCTTAGGAAAACATATTATCTGGGGAAAATATTTGGCTTGTTCCCGTTCGCCGGAAGATTTAAATTTTTGTCGTTGTTGTATTCGTTGTTCCTGTGGATTTTATTGTGTTTCGTTAGCGTTTACATCAGTTACATAACTCATATTTACACCAAGAGTATTCCACCGAAATTCAAGTTGTTGATAAATGTGAAGATTTTTTTCTTTTTATCGATATTTTATTGCCGTATTTGTGCAGCATAATCACACGACGATGAACTGGTTGCAGGTAATTAACATCAGAATATTTTTTAAATTCGTCGTGGCCGCTCTCAGCGCAGTGGTTTCCGCGCACAGGAGTAAAGGATTTTTCAAGCTGATCGATAAATTCGACAAATTCGACACCGTATCGTTACAAACACAGTGCTCGTCAAATTTTAAAACCCAAAAGTTCTATTTGTTGTACGCGTTATCGGTTGAAGTTTACTATTTGTTGATCTCGGTGTACTACTCGGACATTAGTGTTGTCATATTACTGATGTGGACTTTGGTTTCGGCGTCAACAATATTGATGATAATCCAGTACGTGGTCTTTGTGGGATTGATAAGGGAACGATATAGATCGGCAAACTACATATTTTCAAGCAGTAAGTGTCCAAATGTAATCGATCATTATCAAACAATTCTAAAAGGTGGTATCTTATAATTTATTCAACAGATAAACACACATAATTTATGACTAGTCCCACGTGTGTTTTTTTTTATTTTTAATTTAACGATCGTGGTTTAAGGGCAATGAACATATTTTATTAAATTTATGTAATAAAAACCGTTTTACGACACGATTTTCCGTATAGCATGTGTTTACTATAGCACTATTCAAAATGTACTTTCACTTACAATCATTATAAACGTTAAAAGTTCATTTAACATAGACATTTTTGATGGGTTATCATAATTCATAGTTGAGAAAACACAAAAATATTTTAAGAAAAAGTCGATCGTTGCGTCAACGTTTTTGGTCCTAAAAGAAAAATAATATTTTAAACCATTGAACACGATATAATAACTAATAAGTGCAAACAATAGGCGTAAAATCATGTGTGATAAATCAATAAATCATTTCTAGATCGCTGCTATGCAAATATTATGGGTAGGTACGCACATGATTCAGAAAATTATGGTGAGTAAATTTATAATCCATACACTTGTAAATCACGCTAAATTTATAAGCAGCTTATACTAACCGAAATGTGCTAGTAAAAATAAAAATGTTATTTAAAGTTTGACCCTGCAACTATAGAGATACTTAGTACTCTAGTGTAGAAAGTAATCTACTGGGAATAGTTGTTAGTCATCGAGTAGAAATTAAATCCATTAATAATAAAACTATTGTAAGTTAACAAACGAATTAGTCGAGTACTTTATTTAAAGCGGTTATTTGAAATGTTAATTTTTCTTAAAAAGGAAATGTTCAAAAAACTTATCCATTATAATATTGTTAAGTACAGAAAATTATTATATAATACCGCCATTGTTGTTTAACTAAAATATTACTAATCACTATCAGATAGAATTATTTACAAAAAAGGTAAAAGGCTCGTGTGAACTACAGATTTTCCAAAACAACTTTTGAGGTTTTTCGTATTTGAATATTTTAGTAACCAGAAAAATACAAATACTTAAAAGGCATTAAACTGTTATTACTTGTATATTAAAATATTAGAATTTTTTTATTCGCAGATGTAGACGTATCTTTGGATTGTACTCATATGATGTTTCCAAAAGAAATAACCAATCTATACAATGAACTGCGAAATTTAACAGAGGAAGTGAAAAATTATTACGCCTATCATGCTGTGTTAACCATTATTGACTCAATATTAATATTTATTTCTTGTGTGACGGCATTGACATTGGATTACACTAATGAAATAGATTTGTCGTTTTTTCATAACAAATTGTTTTTGATATATTGTGTTTTCAAGATGTTATTTCTGTTTTTCATCGTTCGGGAAACTCATAATACGGTACAGGAGGTAAGTGCAGAAACGCTATACTGTTTAAAGATAATTTGAATTATGTAATAATAAAATATAAAAATTATGAAATCCATAAAAAAAAAATTGTTATAAAGAATATATCAATTTTTTTTTTTTTTAAATAGTTTATAGTTCGATTCTATGTATAGCGATAATTTATGAATCATCACTATTCATAGAATTGAATAAATCACCATTCATTTGGGAATCACACATTATGATGTGTGATTCACAAAATATTATTTTTCAATGCAGAAGACTTTATGAGAATATAAACTCTATTTCAAAACTAAACACAATTATAACCATAAAGTTATAATAGTATTTTGTAATTTATTATATTGTTATTATATACATTTTTCCGATTTAACCTCATAATATATCATAGATTGTGAGCTTTATAATAAAAAAAAAATGTTTTTTATTATACGCTCGCACTAAATTTAATCAAAATCCCAAATAAATGTTTAAATTAAATATTTGAATAAAAAATAACGATATTTTTTTTAAGTTAAAACATAATTTACATAATATTTTCCAATAGGCTCATAAAACAGTTTTAATTGCCCATGAAGCTCTCAGTATCACAGAAAATTCTTCAGTTATAAAAGAAGTAAATATTTTCATAACTAATGGAAACTCAATACTTCATTGCATTTAATAAATATTAATTATAGTTGGAAGTATTGATCATGACGTGCTGGAATCATCCAATAGTATTTGACGTATATGATTTCTTTGATTTAGACTACAAACTTCTACAATCGGTATGACTCATTTAATTTTTTTAATAAAAAAATGTTGTATAATAAGTATATAATTATCATAATCGTTTTTGATTTAACCGTATTTCTAGCCAATTAAATAGTATTTGCTTTTATTATTGTACATAAATAGATATCAAAAAAACTGAATATACTCATTCAGTACACAACATTTGTATTGAGTTTTACACTTTTACCCAATTCAACATGAAGAGAGTAGCCTTATACGAAATAATTTCAATAGTTAATACTTTTAAGTTTTTGGATACAATGAAAAAATGTTATGGTAGATAAAGAAAAAATATTCCGTAACGCAAATCCTCTTGAGAAGGGGACGTTTTTTTCCGGGCCCCTTGGTATGAATATTAAAATATTTCAGATCTGACACAGATAAAATTATTATATATGTACGTATCTGGACCCTTTTTAAATTGAACACAAACATCAATTTATTTATAATTATCTAATATACATTAAGGTTTTTTTTACAGTATTGCGAATAACAATTTTTGTGTTTCATTCGTTGTCTGCAAATGGAAATCTTATTTTTAATAAACTACGTAATTTGTTAATGTAAGACACTTATGCGTTTATTTTGGCAAAAGTTTTATGTTAAACACCTACCGTATCAAATATTTACTATACAAACAAATATCTTACTCTAGGTAGGAACCTTAAATTTAAAAATATTTTAATTTCAGATAATTGCTTCAGTTGTCACTTACGTAGTAATTTTGGTGCAGATGCAGCTAGCAATTTCTAATTCAACATGAATGACCAAAAACACCATATTATATTAATATTGTACCTAAGACAGGAAGCTAGAGGATCAACATAATATATTATTATTGTGTTATTACTGTAATTCAAAAGTCGAATCTTATAAATTAAAAACACTTTGAATTTAATTCAAAATTTTAATTTTATTTAATTTAATTTAATATTTTAATCAATTTAATTCAATTTTCAATTCAACTTTGAAATATTTAAAAATTATTATAAATGGGCAATTATGAATACCAATTAATAAATAATCAAAGATATACTGTGAATGATTTTCAAATAATTACAATAGTTTCAGTCAATTATTATGATTAAATAAACATTTATATTATTCTATTACTATTTTTTTCAGATTACATTGTTTAACACATCTAATCATGAAAATTATGATATTTATTCAAAAAAATAGATAAAATTTATCTAATAAATAGTAAATAATAAAATTTGATATCATCGCGACTTTTTTTTTCCTTTTTATACATTTTTGTACATGAATTTATTCATTATTTAGGGAATATTTTGGTTGTATAATATATAATAAGTGCTATGACTAGGGGCCGGAAATATATTTTTTTAAAATAGCCAAAATAAGATGCTAATAATCTCTAAAAAAGTTGAAAATATTCTTGCAATATTCTTTAAAAATCATAATAAAATATGCGAAAATATGCTTTTTTATTAATATATTCTCTTGAAATAAAAATATTCATTTATATGCAAAATAATACAACAAAAAACTGATATAAATAAGTATATGATAAAAAATAATATGCAAAAAATAACCAAAATAATACATGTTAAAAAAATTGATTAAATTATATTAATAACAATAAGGTACCTATTTGTAATTACGAAAATTTTTGAAAACAGTAACAATTTTATTTTGCTCCATATGTTCCGGTGTCATATTTGTACGACTGTTAATATGTTTTTATACGTGCTAAATGAACGTTCGACGTCAACTGAAGTCACGAGATCACAAAAAATATCGAATGTCTATAGAAATTAATCGATATATTCTCAAATATTTTTTATTGTACGAAATATTCTCAAATATGCTAAAAAAACTTTTGCCATTAATTAACCGGTTTCATGATTTGTAAAGATTTCGAACCCCCGTCTGACTGCATAGCCTCAAAAAAAATATGCAAAAGAATATAATTCCGGCCCCTAGCTATGACTTATGAGTAGGGCTGTGCATTTAATGCCCTATACAATCTTCAAAAATGCTTTAAAAGTTCCTAAAAATACATTATAAAATGCTCTTATAATGCCAAAAGTGCACTTATAGTACCAAAAATATGCAATAAAAAGTTTTTTAAGTACACTGAAAATCAAAATTTAAAATATTGTTGTTTTAGGTTATTATACAAATTACATCAAAAATTATGATTTTGATTTCGTTGATAATGTACCAGGAAAAAAATTCTAGCATTAGAATTATATAAAATAAAAACTACAAACATTTACTAAACAACAGTGTCAAATAGTTAATGGGTTCCTCTACGATAAACTAATATACTCTGGAAATTCACTTCTAATATGCTACAATACCTAATGGCTACTTAAATTAATGGCTCAATTGCTTTATGTTATCGAATCGTTACATATCCTTATTGTTATTACAAGACTCAAATTTTTTGCTAAGAAACGTACGTTCTATAATCAGAAAAAAATCACTTTCCTACAAATGCACAGCCCTAATTATGAGTTTATATAAAATTTCAATTGATTTAAAAATAAACGTCTACATTAAATGCCTAGTGTTCTGTCCACTAATTACCACTTTAACTTACGTTATAATACTATAATATAGATAGTATATGCTAAAAAATGAATTTTACAGTATAACTCTTATTTGTTTATTACCATAACTAACCTTTTATTATTATTGTTATTATTATCATAGTACTATCTAATTGTTAATTTACAGTGTTATCTTGTAAATTTCGAATGGCGTAAAATAAACAAAGTAATACCTCTCTAGATCTCATCAAAATATAATTAATCAACGTTTATAACTTTAATTTACAACCCAATACGTTTTGTATTATTTTGCAAAGAAAATAGTGTAAATTATCATAGCTCAATTTCCACTTTTTTTCTATAAATAATACATTTTTAAAATAACTTTCACATAATACATTTGCTTAGCAAAGTAAATATTTTTTTTTTTTAAAGTTTTTGATATGTGCACGATATGTTTGTTTAGTACTTTTTTACAATGTAGTACTTCTACTTACTGAGAAATCCTTTTACGCATTTAATACATTAGTATAATGAACTCAAATAAGTATTCCTTCAGTAGGAAACGTAGGAAAGTTCAACGTTTAATTTATTCACTATGGACTTTAACCCGAATTAAATGTGCGATTTAATTAGAGTAAAGACAAAAAAAAACCAATAAAAAGGAATATGAACAAAAATCATAATTATTATCAAGTTAAAATGTATTGTTTAGTATATCTACACGCAGTTATAGTAATAATATTATGTGGTTTTAAGTGGCCAATCTATGTTCTTTATGATGTCGTATTGATTTTAAATCTAAAACAAATGAAAAAACCGTAAGCTGTTCATTTTAAAGCGGTGCTATAGACGGCTGATGGTGAGAGCGTTGACGGCGCTACCGGAAACTAACCGAACGAAAGTACTCTGTCGTGGACGGCAATCATTTAACTACTGACACACCGGTATTCTTGCACTCGTATACTTCGGTATATGAATATGTAACACGTGAACTGGTGCCCGGTACACTATCTACTCGTCACACGAACATCATCAGCACACTAGTGCATTCGATTCGATTAACTCGTTCAGTACGTTTTTTACGGTTTTTTTTTTTACGACAAAAATGTATTGCAAGACCCGCGGTACCTACTTGGAATCCCAGGCGAAACAATAATTTAGCTCGAGAGATCGGACTCGCGAAAACTGAATACCCTTTGCACGATGGCACGACGAACGAACGCTGCTCTCGTTACAGCCAACGTTATACGCCACGATTTATCGGCGTCCATTAGACATACTTTCATACATTAATGAACTACCTGAGTACTGCGCAGGTAAGGTGCCCACCGGACGACGAATCAGGTACGAACTGCAGTTCAATAGAGAAACGCGCAAATCAGACAATACCAGCGAGAAAAACCGTTTGAACCGCGGCGAGCACGATCGACCGAACGCTTTGTCACGGTCACCATCTATTGACAACGTTCGGTATAGCAATCATTATATTTCTGACAGTTAAATTATCTGTCACATACACTACTGGGTCGCGTGCCGTGATCGGATAAAGTGACGGTGCCGACAAGTCGTTGATCCTATCAACTGACAGCAGAACACAGTATATCGCGTTGCTCGTTGGTCGTTGATCAGATGGCTGTTAACATCTTAACGTTTTCAACAAGTATCTATGATCTAGAAGTCTAGAATATTACGAAAACCTAGGAAAATGCCAACTAAATAACAGAAAAAATTAATATTTTAACAGTTTACTTTGAATAATGCTTGCACAAAAAAAAAAAATATTGAATTTGACTATTTACAGAACCATATGTATATTTTGTTACACATAAATACATAATATACATAACATTCGGCCATCTGGGCTTAAATAGTGTAAAGTTTTTTGTACCCGTTGTTGTTCTTTTATTATAAAATTGAGATTATATAAGCAATGTCGAATTCAAATGTATTTAAATGTCATTAATTATTATTTACTGATAAATTATATCATGAAATATACTGTATTAATAGTATTATAAACGAATGCGCATACAAAAAATCGAATTATTTTTGAGTGAAATTTATTTATAATAATCGATACTCGTGTGCTTATTATTCTCGATAAAAAAATGATGTGTCAAAAAAGTCGAGTTTTTCACAGGAAATTAAAAATTATGGATAGAAACTAATTGAAAAACAAACACTTCCTGCATTTAAAATTGAATACTTCAAGCTATTTCAAGTAAAAGCTGGAAAATTCGGTCAAGTATGTCAAAGTATTCGATGAAAACCAATCACGGGGTAGGGTGATTTTTAGTTTCTACCACAGTGAGTTATGTATTCGACGTGGAATGATTGAACATGGCGTACCTATAACGGAGCAACATTTTCAGTTTGTTTTTTTTTTTGCTGGTAACCACATGTATAATTCGTTTTCTTGTTCGTGTGTTTTACGGATTTTATTGGTTTTATCTGGTGTTTTTATCAGTGTTAAGACCATTGAAAATATTCTCAATGATATCCCGAAACAGAAACTGTTGAAAATTATTAATATTACGTTACACGAGTTTGTTAATTATTTTCTATCATAATAATAATATAGTTTACTGAATTTCAGGTAGGTAGTTAGTCTCGAAGTGTTCATCACGTTTAATGCGGTGATTTTCAACTTTGTAGCACTTTTGGCATAATGTAGTTATAACGGTCTTTTGAGCTACTTTATACATTTTATCACCTTGACTAGTTAATATCACAAATGCTCGTCGAACTTGAAAAAACAAGCATTTCGCTTACTCTATTGCCTACGTTCTAAAAGTTGGCACTAAATCATATTTTTCATGTTTATATTTTTTTGTAAATGACAATTCTTTACAAAAAGTGAGTCTTACACTTTTTTTTGTCAATTTTGATATTTAAAATATACATAACATTATTTTAATTAAGATTATGTATACATAATACACATTACAACTAAAAGTAAGTATAAGTTCTATTGAAAATTGAATACATTATTTATTGTTCGTGTTATTCATAGGTATGAGTTGTCCAAACACAAATATAAACTGCACATATCCAAGAGAAATAAACCGTTCGTTCATCGAACCAAGTCTTAAGACATTTAGTGGAAGAAGTGAAATCGTATTATGCTTATTACGTTACGTTGATCATCGTCAAATCGATGTTTTTGCTTGTTTCAAACGAAACGAAATTAACATTTTACCACATAAACATTTTCAGCGTGCTGTTATCGTACAAACAAACCGATTGTGAATTATTGTAATCTAAGGTTGATATACTTCTTTTCCATAGCTCGAGAGGCCCGCAATACCATACGAGAAGTAAGTCTTATCCTTCGTTGAAATAGTTTTATGTTTAATATAGTTGTTGTATAACCAACAGCCAACAACTCGGTTTAATCCATTTTTAGAATGTATTTCAGACATCTATGGTAATAATATTTTTATTTTTTTTTAATGTAATATTGTGTTCGAGAAATTGTTTCTTATTGTGTACGTACCATTATATTATACAATATATTATGACAAAAAAAAATAAGAGCGTTTCTGCGCAAAATGTTACTTGTTTTTAATCAAATAGTTTATAGAAGTTACTAATTTTTGTAATTTACTTCATCAAGTATGTACTTAATAACTTATAGCTAGACTTATAGCTAGAGATCTTTATTAGTGAATTATTATTTATTTATTTATTTCCATAAATTCTAAAATTTCTTAAATTATAATCATGTGAAACCCTTTGATTAATAAATATTTTTTATCCAGGCAAATTAAACTGTATTGATTGCCCATGATTCATGAAGGACTCAGCATTATAGCACACAATTTTTTTACTAAAGAAATAAACTAATATTATTTGTTTAAATATTGATTGCAATATTAAAAGGTTATATTAAAAAATATAATTTATTTGATAGTTTAATTGAAGGTGTTTGTACTGCAATATTGTACTATGTTATGATAAGATAATTTTAACAATATTACATTTTTATGATTAAAAACCAAACCAACGTTTTTTATAGAAACAACCGTAAAATAAAATAACGTGTGAGTTATTGGGGCGCGTGAATGAGTTGCTCTTTTACATGTGCCACCAACTTGCTCGCAGAAAAACGATTCTTAGTGAATGAGGTCGGGTGGATCAGTTTATTTTAATAGAGATGGTTGATGTAGCAGTAAAAGAAAATTTTTTAATAAGATGACTTTCTGTGTTATAACTTTTGCAAAAAAAAAAAAATTAGCACTTTGGTAGATCAGTAAATTATATTCAAATATTTAAGTACTATGATTGAAAGTTTCATAAATATCTTCTTTTTTTTTCCCTTTAATATGAATGTACAATCTGTACCTAGGAGGCACAATAAGTACATGTGATAAGAGACATTTACATATATACATCATATATGATATATTTATATGCTAACTAACAAAAACATATATATTTACATGAATAACTGGATTAGAGAAGCCATCCATCAATGACACTCACACATAAATATCTTAATACAAAAATGTTGCTGATTTCCGAAATTGTTGTCGAGTTTCGTAAACATTTAACATTCAAACGCTCAAAACGTTTCTCGTGGAATTACGCTCAATTTTTATTTTTCACTAATGAGTAAGAGATATGTCTGAGGAACTTTGTTTTGAATTTTCAAGACTTTTTGTCAAATTGAAAAAATCTTATCAAGGAACTGCAGGGTTTTTGAGGTGTTGAGTTTTTCACCTGTTTTTCTTGTCCAATGTTGACGTCGATGTTACATCGTCATTATGCTCTATATTTAATAAACTAAAATTACACCGTTGTTGCTACAATTACTCTAGTGCCTATCTTATTGCATACTACAGCGCCTCGTACGTGTACTAAGAATAAGTGACGACTAAAAAAAGTGAACCAACTCTGGTATTTTTACCGTCTCGTACAGAATTTTGTCCGTCTGTAATTATAATATATACAATTTGGTCGTTAAATGGACTGGGATTTCCGATCGTTGTGAGCGTGTGTTATGCGCATTATACCCACTGTAGGCGCTGTGTATGCGTCGATAAGTTAGGCTATGATTACCTTCTGTCTCGTTAAACACGTTCTTTTTTTTCTTCCAATCCCAAATGATCTTGTACTACAACGGTATATTCATATACATTTTGAATGCACTCGGAGACGTACCTACAGAAATTCTTTAATTTGATACTTTTGATTCTGGTACAATCTTTTAAGTATTAGATATCTATATACTTGTGTTTAGCAATACTTTTTAATGAACATGTCAACATTGCAATCACTTTATCATCTATAGTATGAACAGAGGACGACTTATTCAAACTCAAGGTACAACGATGTGATAGTGAATTGTCTATAAATGTTGTATGGGAATATTGTATTAGTAAGTTATCAACTCATTATTCAGTATTTAATTGCAATATTTAAACACAAACTATATGCAAATTACATGACTTCGGTAATTTTGGGTTTTTTGATTGATGGTTATTAATCATTAGCCAATAATATTTTAAGGTCTGCGAGTTACTAAATAATTTATGAGAATGTATTACTGGACGAATAAAGTAAAACTGCATTGTTCAACTCATAATTATTTATACAGTGTCAATTACTGTATCTCACATAACTTTAAACTATGATAACTTATATAATTGAAAGAGCTCCTAAAGGCTAAAAGCTTATTTGTTTTAATAGTGTACACTCATAATTAAACAAAAATAATCTACGTCAATAAGGTTATTATATTATAATGATGATATATTATATAATACGTAATATATAATAATATATTATATGATACGTAAATTAGTATCGTTCAACATTCTTGGGTATATTTAAATGGTGATAAGCTGATGCTAACACAATACCTGTCTTATTTTGTTTGTTATTGTCTCTGTAGCTGATAAAAAATGTCATTTTCAGTTCTGTAACCTAGCCGACACAGTCCAACCCTGACTTTTGAAGAAACTGGAGGTAAAATGATAGGTTTAATTATTAATACAGTTATTATTATTTATGTCCTGACGATAACCGTTTTCTTTCATATGTTTCTTTTTTACTCAAAATTCACCATACCCAACAAGATTACTCGACCGTTCTTAGTACATTAAACATCCCCACACTCTTTTCTTGTCAACTCGATGCTCACTGTCGTTTTATTTATAGCCATTTTGATGGATCTATACATTCCATAGACCACTTTTCCTCTATTTCCGTGTTCTGATCCACCCCTCAAGGAATCATACACTTATTCTTATCCCTAGTCACTCCATTCTTCTTATGGTAACAACCATCCATTATTACACCGCAGGCTTCGTAATACCAATAACGCCATCTAGTACATTCAATTTTTAATCATACTTTTTACTTTCTATCATTTATAATACATTAATATATTTTATATATTAGTTATTTTTCTTATAAATAGTTTTAAAATTATGAATTTTTAAAATTTTGTATACCAATGTTATTTTGTGTTGTTATAAATTTATTTAATTTATTCACATATTGTTTTACTTTGTAAATTTACGTACGACGTAAATGTATAAAAATGTAACGAAAAAAAAAATTATGTCAATGAGAAAAATTACAAAAATTATCTTAGAAATATTTTGTTAACACCCTCCATATTTCAATTCAGATACTCGTATTCAAGATTCAACATTAAAAATTAAAAAAACGAAAACACTATTTACTAGACAATGAGCTCTTACGTGATGAGTTTAAAGATTGTCTGATTTCAGTATTAAAGGAACTTTATTAAGTTCTTTATCTTGCACATGCTTATAAATCCACGTAGGGTAAAATTTTCTTGCCATATATTATATTCTTGCTAATTACTTTTCAAATGAATACCATACTTTTAAATGTCTAATATAAGCATTTGGCACAAATCAAGTCGACAAGAATGTTGTTGCACTGTACTCTGAAGACAGTTTGACGCCCGAATAATTTTAACAGCATTGTGGCATTTAAATGACCCTTTAATGGAAAAGCTATAGTCGAACTTCCAGTACAACTTTGACAAATTTAAATGAAATAAAACATTGAAATTAAATTTTCAGATAAGCAATCGACTTCGCACGTCTCTGTATGTGAATCTATTGTAGCAATGTTTCACTTGTAACAAACGTGTATTATACATAATTTGTCTTTCAATATTTTATTATCATAATTGGTTAAATAATTATTATTGTTATTTTTCGTTTTAGTGCAGGCCGAGCGCTATTTATAGTTTGAAAATATTTTTGGTCAAATTTAAACTCCTATACACGAATAACCTTTTAACCTGATCGACAAATTTGGTGTTATCTAAAGTACACTGACCTCTTTACATAACCAATAATTAATGATTACTGGTGTTTCAAAAAAAAATTCGTATATTCTTTATAGTATGAAATTCCAAGCAGATTAGTAAAGATAAATCGCACACCTTTTAGTAAATAAAATAACAAGTGTACATCTCATATGTCAATCCCAAAGATGGCGGAATTTAAGTAGTATCGAAACATTGACTTTAAAAAAAATGAAATTAACATTATTAACACTGAAGTAACATTATTATTATTATTGAATATTAGAATAAGTGTTTTTATTTGTTTACTCGTTGCTAAGGTAATACTTCAGTATGCAACAAATATAACATAAAGCATTAAAGCCCTTTTTAATTTCCATTTTATACATGCTTTTAAACTTGTTGAACACTTTTGATAAAAACACTTTTAAAAACGGAAGAAACGCCTAGGTCGAGTGAGGTGTAAGGATGAATGTTTGAAAAAGATCCTTAGTGAATTTGGTGGGTTGGAGAAAAAAATGTAAAAAAATATTACGAGATTTCTATTAAATGGTTATATTGATATTTTATTGATAATACTCGTATATGTATGTGTCTTACAATGTATGTTTTGTAGACACGGGCAGAACCCTCATATACCTTTTGAAGTCATTGTTTCATTTTTCACGATGGGGTCATTTAAAGTTCGTTTGTTTACCGTTTGTACAAGTGTTGTGCGCCGAGTATGCGTGTGTACACATTTATGCTAGGGCGAAATCAGGTATTCTTCGCCGCAAAGCAATAAAAATGAGCTCCGAAAAAATGTAAAAAATTAATGTATTGTTATTTAAAAAAACTGTAATGTTTAAATGATTATTAAATAACCCATGAATAAGAAATGTAAAACAAATGTTTAGGTTGACGTTAAAATTAGGAGATAAGCAAACCAATATAAATGTTAGAATAAAAAAACGTTAATTTATTGATCAGCCACCCTCCTAAAATCTGACACCAGGGGACTTGTTCACCCTAAGTACTGCCCAGCGTGTATGCGAGTGTGCACGTGCGTGTATACGTAGTGCGCGTGTGTACTTCGCTTGTTATAGACCTCACGCCGCACTACGCATACCACGTACGCCCCACTTCGTCGCGACTCGCCGGGCGAACGCGGGAAAAGTTGGCCGCCGAACAATAACATTGAGCAGGGAGTAGTAGCGGGCAGCGCGTGTAGCAGTCATTCCCCGCGTTCCGACCGGTGCGCACGCTCGCCGTCCGCCGACACCGTTCCGAACGCCGAGACACCGCTGCGAACGCCGAGACACCGCTGCGAACGCCGACCACGCCGACCACGCGAGAGGACCGGACCGGCTGGGGGGCTGTACGACATGCTTGGCGGCTCCCGGCACGTGATCAACGCCGCTGCCCGGCCGCACGGCCCGCCGTCGGCACGTTCGGCCGCCGCCGCCGACCACCGTTGACCGACGTCCCGAGCGTCGCACCGTCGCACCGGCTCGTCCGTCGGGCCGCCGGCATGCTGTCGCTCGCGACCACCGTGGTGGCCGCGCTGTGCGCGATCGCGGCCCCGGCCCCGGCCGAGGCGGTCGCGCGGCGACACCCGTCCCTCTTGGTGGTGTCGTTCGACGGTTTCCACGCCCGCTACGTGCGGCCCGGCGCGACGCCGCACCTGGCCCGTTTCCGCGAAGCGTCCGCCTCGCCGCCGTACCTGCGCAGCGTGTTCCCCACGAAGACGTTCGTCAACCACTTCACCATAGCCACGGGCCTCTACCCCGAGACCCACGGCGTGCTCGACAATTACATGTTCGACCGGAACAACGAGTCGATGCACTACACGTACGAGCAGTTCCACTACAACGAGAACATCGTACCGATATGGGTGAGCACATTTTTTTCCGAATGTCGCGATCTTGTGATTTGAGAAAAATCCACTTTTCAGTCCACATTTCATCGGTAATCGATAGACTATGACGCGGACGATCGGTCGATCGCGTACGATTTAAAAGTCGATCTTTGGCATTTTATCAAAACGTTTTCTCGCCGTGTACACTGATCGTCTCTGGTGGTCTAGACTAGCAAATAGTAATAATAATAATATCAAAATTGTATTTAATTCGGATGTGTCGGTGGAATCATTTTGAGTCAACAGTTTGAGAACCACTATTATGTTAATAAACCATATACATTTACAATCCAATGGTTTTGATTCTTTTACAAATAAAAATGAATCATAACGCTTATAGTTATAATAAATTATAAGCCTCGACATTTTTCCACGCACGACATTATCATGTTTTTAAAAGCCCAGCCCGAAAACCAAGACCTCCTAATAAACAATTTTCTGGTTTCGAAAGTCCACTCTCTTTTGTTACATACAATTATTATTACCCTGTATATAATATGACACTAACCTTTGATCGGAAACGTTTATCAAATGCATTACATCATCAGTTTTGTGTAAATAAAAAAAAAATAGTACCAACGATGATAAAAACTCGGACGTTCATGCGTAATATTCATGTTTGTTACAATGCAGCACTTACTTTTCTTAAACATTTTAATTGATAATATTAGTTATGATGTTCACACTTCTCCCAACTTGATTCAGTATTTCAACCGTATGAAATAATATTTCAACAAAAGTCTATAATGTTAAGACGATAGGTTAACGCAAGAGTGCTATTTTTTTCATTCGTAATGTGCAAAATAATAATTAATCGTTGCATTAGATTATTCATTATTATTGCAATTATGTCTATTCATATAGAACGCATAAATACCACTCACTCACTGATCGCTAAATATATAAAACAACAAAACGTATGAACTTTAAATTTGACATACTTGTTCCTCTCATACTCTAGATGTACAACGAGAATGGATTTTAAAAAATGTTAGACTCGGCCCTCGGCCAATACTGATCCGTGCAAAGCCGCGCAATTCTGCATAAATAAAAAACTAACTTTCTGATTATTTTGAAATGTTGGGGGAATGCACTCATTATCTATGTATAAGCGCGATATGAAAGCATATTTTGAAAATCGTATTTTTAAGGGTAGAAAAAGTTTTGGGATCTGGTCTGGATGTAAACAGTTTTTCACTACTTTTTGGCTAGCTACCAAGAAAATGTTTTATTTTGTTTGATATGTTAATTTTTTTAATTACAGATAAAGGTATTTGTAAATTAATATGTTAATTTACATACGAGTATACCTCAATAATACAATTGTAACGAAGTATAAACTAATTAATCAAGTAGTTAGTAAATCAAATTTAATAAGACGCATTCATGGCTTAATGTTTTTATATACCTATTTGATTACTAATTACAATAGTGATATCTTTCTGACCCGATGATTCAAAAGTATTAACCACTACGCATCACAATTGAACAGTGTTATTAGCTAGTGATTATATTCAAATAATAATAGCAAATACATGATCATTATTGATCAACATTTTTTTTTTTTAGGTACAATCAAGGTTCATAATGTTTAATATAATGCGTAGCTAACAATTATATGCACTCATAAGTATTTTAACAACGACCTTTATTGAGTTGCTATCAAAAAAATTGTCGTCACAGTCTTCAATTTAAAACCAGGATGCTTAAAATGTAAAATATTAACACACAGCGAAATATTTTATTTCCAGACGGAGAACGAAAATAATGGTGGTGGTCGTCATAGTGGTGTGATGATGTGGCCTGGATCCGAATACCCATATCAAGGCAAAGTTCCTACTCATATTGCAGTGTACAATAAGTAATAAAATATGTAAACCATTACTAGAAAAAATAACTTCTTGGTCAAGTTAGGTTCTGAGTTTTGGGATATTCGAGTATATTATAAGTACAAATATTAAAGAGATATGCAAAATGAATGCATAGACTTCATTAGTTATTCAATATAAACGTTTTAATTGCACTGAATTCATTTTCTCAAAAGTAAATATACAGTTGTTAAAGTTCAAAAAAATTAAGTCTCGAATGATACAGTTAAAAATGTTTTAAAATTACGGTTCATTTAATTTCATTTGATATTGTATTTGTAATCTTTACAATTTTCTTCTAACATTAACTTACCATTCCTTGATTTTTTTTTTTAATCATCCATAATAATTATGGTTATTAATAATATTGTAAGACGCAATGTTTAATAATATAACTGGCTCCTTAGGCCTGAATAACTCTCATCAGATATCAATGTTATTACAGGGAATAAAAAAAAAATAATATATGTTTTTGTTCATATTTATTTATTATTTGGTGTTCTAGTTCTATGCCCTGGACGAGTCGAGTAGATACAGCTATATCGTGGATTAAAGACGATGAAAAACCGGCAAATTTAGTTTTTGCGTATTTCGAAGAACCAGACAATACCGGTCACATATTTGGGGTTGGATCACACGAGATACAAAATCAAATCGTCAGAGTAGATGCTACAGTCAAGTACTTATGATTTTTAAAAAATACTTAGAATAATACCATCGTATTTATAATTGAATAATTTCAAATACATTTTAATGTTTAATACTCTGTGTAGAAATATGGAAAAAATGGCGATATTTTAATGCGCGTAATTTATTTACTCGAGTAGTAGTTTTGTAATTTTTAAATAAATTTAATTTTTTTATTCTATTAAGTTATTTTTGGGTTGGCAGATCGCGACTGAGTATTTTATTTTATTTTATTTTATTTTATTTTACTTTAAATATATCGTTTTTTTAAAGTATTCTCGATATATGAGGAAAAATTGAAAGATTTAGGATTTATACATATAAATGTAGACCGCTTCTTTCTAGTTATGTTTTCTAATAAGCAATTTTGTATCTTGAACAAAAATATGACCTACAAGATGGCTTTTTTTTCCTTGTATTAGGCAAACATGCAGTATATTATATCAACGTAATTTTGTAACCAACGTTTAACTTTTAATTACATTTCAAATTATAATTAGTTTTTAAAATATTAAAACTTCTCAATTATTTTTTACTACTATAAACTAACTACATAATTTGGTATTGTTTAAATCTAAATGATATGTGTACATATATCTATAGATAATTAATGAAGTATTAATTTGTTATTTGTGTTTAATCGTCCGGTGTTATTGTATAAACATTATAATATACCTTTTAATTTTTTTTTTCATTGATGAATGCATTAATTGTTTGCTGTTATATCAGTATAATATTAAATTTTAAAAACTGTATGTAGTTGGTTTATTAAATATGTTTTAAACGTCTTGTCGATTCTAAAGGCTTCTGGAAATATGTTTATAACTTTATAAGACTAAAAATATATTTATATAAATCATAATCTTGTTTTATAGATACATAACTGAACGGTTAAAACAGGAACGTTTAGAAAACGAAATAAACCTGATCCTTCTTAGTGATCACGGAATGGATACAATCACATATGATGGAATTATATTTTTAGACAATTATGTATCAAATACAACATGTAAAATCGTGGTCACAGGCCCCAACGCTTTCGTAAATCCTAATCCAGGTAAATTATTTAAAACATCAATAGCCGTTTAACATTCAGTGTGCGGAGCATAAATCGGTATGATTAATATTATTATAATTTTCAGGTAAATTCGACGAAGTTTATAATAATCTAAAAAATGCATCCAAGACACATGAAACATTTGCCGTGTTCAAAAAGGAACAATTACCAGATCGCTGGCATATGAAAAATACAGCCAGATTGAACGGGCTTATTTATGTGTTGGCTAAACCGGGTTACGCATTTTGGGACGATTATTTCGAACATCTTCTAAAACACACAAGTAAGGCTGCATAAGAGCACTTATACAATACTACATATAAACTATTAGGGTATCTGCTGAATGATGTCTTCGATCGCCGTATTTAATGTTAGTTGCATGATCATAAATCCATAATAAATACCATTACATGGTATGAACGATCAGTGCCGGATCTAGGACATTTGACGCCCGGGGCTAGTAAAAATGCAACGCCCTTAACTGTGCACGCCTTATGTGGAGCTACGAGGGCCCCGCAGTGAGGGAAAGAGGGGGTATTTTAATATAAACCTTTTTTCTATAATATTAATAATTTTTATATTATAATAATGATAATTAATTTTGCATATTGAAAAATATAAACATTTTATAAACTTAAATATGGAAACTTTGCTATATTTATATAATGTACATTGTACATATGTATATAAAATATCATATTTTAAAATGTTACACGTATAAAAACATAGAAAACAAACATAATTAATATATTACTTGGTTGTTTTAATTTAACAAATAACATTTTAATATCTAAAAGTTTACTTTTCTTTGCAACGAAATCTTTTATAATTTCATCATAATTAATCTTTCTTGCATTTTTATGATAAGTTATTAAGTCTTCCTTGCTTTGTAGTAGATCGCAAGTATGATTTTATATATATATGGTTATATTATAAAACTTCTATATAATATAGTCATATCATTATCGTCAGTGCCGGCTCAAGGATTTGCAGGGCCTGGTGCTAAATAATTTTTTTTTATGAAAGAGTTCTCTTCCTGAACACTTAACAAAATATACAAAATGGCTATTGGGACACGATTTGATCAATAGTAGGGCCCCTTAATATTGGTTTAAATAAATGTGCTTAATGAATAAGTCTCCCCGATTTTATGAATTTTTTACACTTACTGGACTAGCAATTGGTTATTATTTATTACTTACAAGTTTTTAGTTTTCAAACCAACCGTATTTCAATGTTTATTAGTAGTGCGTCATACCTTATACGTCTACATTATATACAATATAAATAGTAAATACTAAGTATTCATTAAATGTTCTTAGCTTCTTGCCAACAATTTTAATTATTCTAATAGGTTCAATAGTATGTTAAATAAATAACAATAAATCCTCTTTTAATACATAAAATATTAAACAAAGAAAGAACATGAGAAAATAGTTTTAACAATATTACTGGTCAATTTTAAAACAAATAAAATGTATACAATAACTAAATAAATGTTTTTTTTCTGGATTTTTGATGTGCAAATTGGTCGATAAGTTGGCTGTATTCTAATGTTTCTGCTAATACATTTTCAATTGAAAGCGTCGCTAGTCCAGAAAGTCTGTCTTGAGAAATGGTACTGCGAAGATAGTTTTTTATGATTTTCAATTTCGAAAAAGCTCTTTCTGCACCTGCAGAGGCCACAGGAATAGTCAACAGAATTTTAAGTGAAATGTTTATATTAGGAAATTAACTACAAGATGTTTTAAGAATCTCAAGAGCTGGAAGGGCAGTAATATTTTCGTTTACCATGGTGCGAAAAATTATCAATTCATTGCATAAATCAGGTGCTTTGATATCTCTGGATTCACCATCTGTTAGTGTCATTTGTAAATCTTAACAATGTTTAAATAACTCATCTTCCCTCATATTTTTCAACTGACCAATTCTGTACAAGAATCCAAATTGTTCATTGTAGTTAGTTATTTGTTCAAATCTTTTTTTTACTGATGTTTGGTCAACTAACACTAAAAAGAACTTCACTCTGAAATTTTCTTCCTCGTTAGCCAAAGAATCATCTATATTCACATAATCAAACATTTTGGTTTTTTTTCTAATTCTATTTTTTTTAAACTTTATTTCAATTCCCATTGGTGATATTATTTCTTCTGCTTTAACCTTAGCTAATGTACTCGTATATCCATTTTCTCTATAATTTTCCAAAAATATAATTAAACTATTTAGCAGACTTGCTGAAACATCTAAATCAATTGTTACTGACTGTAGAATTGTAGACTCTTACTTACAATATTTATTTCACATAAAATATCATACCATATTATCAAACTTAAAATAAATTCATAGCTACATATTTCTTTGGCTAAAGAATGTGTTTCACTTTTTATTTTTAAATCTTTTGTTGTATCCGAAATCTTCTCTAAAGCTTCTACAACGTTTAATTGAAATCGGATGGCTTTCACAGCATTCACACGACTGTCCCATCGAGTTTCTGCCCATTTTTCAATGTTTATTGCATGTTCCATAGATACTAATAGACTGATTGCATAACGATTAACGATAATTCAATTCCGTTACAACGTACAATGTTTTCGTACAATATTTAATATGAAATCACTATAATAACAGTAGAAGAATAATTTGCAAATGCAAAAGATACTGAACATAGTACATATATTAAACTTATAATAAAATTAGGTAATTGAATAGTTAAATATATTTTTTTAAGTAAGACATTTTTGAATACTCCCTTAGTACTATATTGGTAGAACAATATTTTAATTTAAAAAATGTATCAAAGTTTAGCGCCCCCATTTAATATATAAGGTAAAGGTGCAAAGCGCGGGGTCTGGTGTCGGGGCACACCTCGCCGCCCCCTTAAGCTGGCCCTGATTATCGTAGAATTTCCAAATCCCATCAGTCGATTTTTCTCAGAAAACAAAAATTAGATAATATCTATGTTTGACGAATGCATTTTAAAAGATATCTACATCAGACAAAAATAGTTATATAAATTCCTAAATAATATGTAATATAATATTAATTTTCAAGTTTAAAAATTTTAAATGAAAAAAAATTTAAACATATGTACATTTTTAATATACCGATACTGGGGCTTTTTGATTTTTCATAAATTCAAGAGCGCCCTCATACCGACGGCGCCCGGGGCAATGATACCCACTTGCCCCCCCCCCCCCTAGATCCGGCACTGTGAACGATAAATTTATACAAGTATACTATAAAACTTATTTATTTTGTAATCTAAAATCTAGCAATGCTCAAGTCACGGTCTAGGCTCAACTGATATAAATTTGAACCGTTCTGATTCGTTCACTCCTTTTCTTAACTCACAATTGTTTTTATGGACACGATCTTCCATCATGCCCCGGATCAAATTCCTCCCTAATATCCAAAGTAGGTATCTCCATTGGGAGCCGTCCTACGTTGTGTCACTGTTAGTATAAATCCACCTTATCGTTATTACTTGATGTGCTTAATTGCATATTTCGTTATTAAAATAAACTTTAAATTTTAAGAAAAAAAAACCTCTTGCGCATTGCCGTCTTGGCGTTGCGCACTTTTAAATAAACATTAATAACATTGACGTAACGAAATTTCAGCGAAAGAAAAGTTCAGAGCGGGAACGCACGGTTACGACAATGAAGAGCCGCTGATGCGCGCGTTCTTCATGGCCTCCGGGCCGCTGTTCAAGAGAAACTTCACTGCGCATCCCTTCGACAACGTGGACATATTCTCGCTCATCAGTCGCGTGTTGGGCCTGAAGCAGTCGGACGACGCGGTGCGGCCCAACGGCACGATGGCCGGCGTCGAGCAACTGCTCGCGAAGTCATCCGGGTCCCGGGCTGGTCCCTGTGCCCAGGGGTCACTTTCGCTCGTCGTGCACATCGCGTTGGTCACCGTTGTGTCCCTGCGCGTGGTGTCCGGCCACCTGTGACCACGTGCCCGGGTACCGCGGTGTCGTGACCACGCATGGCACGCCCATTCGTCCTGAACGCATACGCTTTCGGTGCCATTTCTACGTGCTACCGTTTGAGTTGGCTTCCGAAAACTGATTGCATGGCGCAAGGACGACACAGAACGACAAAAAGTGCAGTAAACGCGATCGCTAAGGATGGAGGATACCCGACAACCAATTTAATTTCGTCCTTGCAGCACCCAATACGATTTAGTTTTGTGAAGTGTCATGCGCCCGTGAGAGCTACGACGAGTAGTGACAATAAAACGGATTTAGGTTAGACTATGATGACACAAATTCAACCTAGACTTAGTTAAACTACATTAAACTCTCACACACACACACACACATATTTATATTGTACAGTACGTACGTTGTACGTAATTTATTGATTATCTAGTATCTCCGAGGCCTCGGAAGGGAGAAAAAATGGCGTAACTATTGTACAGTGATGTCCAGTTATCGTAGGGTCATCGGTTAATGGCAAGGACGAGTATTTCCATACCAATTAATGACAATGACTTTCGTTTGAACTATGATCAGTTGTTGTTAACTCTGTTAAGGATTTATCGGTAAACAGATTTATCTTAGCCTTACCCGGTCCAACATATTATTTATAAATAATATTTGTTCATCTAGAAATAATTTTTCAGTTTTTGCGATTTTGTCATTTATGATATAAACTACCTACTCTTTTTTCTAGCTTTTTTATATTTATCGTCTATTACCATCATATTATTTTCTACTTTATATTTATTTACTGTTTTTCGATTTGCATTAATTATTTTTATCTGTTTTCCCACCAAGTATATTTGTGATTTATTCTTACCTAATTCCTTAATTTCGGTGTTAAATCTTTCTTTACATACGTTATCACAAAGCCCAAATAGTACATGTGCCATATACCTTATTCCGTCCTACAAAAATCTCTTTTGTCCAGGCCCTAAGACATAAACATTGATGTTCATTATTAATAATATGTAATATTTGTTTATCTAATTGTTTGTGGATGTGTTTTCAAATTTCGAACAAGACTACGTCGAAACTAATTTGTATTTGGTCACATAGTTTTAGTCTAAATGTAGTTATTTTTTGTACGTTTTGTTCATTAGTTTTAATTGTTGTTATTTATAATACGTTGCAAGTTCCCAGACTGTTACTTCGAGTTTTATTGTATTCCCTAGTGTTTGTAGTATATTCCGGATTCGGTGGCACTCACACTTCACAGTAAGTTGTATCGTGCGCACACAGTGGATTATAGAGGAAGATTCTGTAATTTAGTGATTGAGTATCCTACCCTTCTTACAGCAACGAAATAATGTGGTATAATTTAGTTATCACTATGATACTATATTAAAGATACACCAAGTTAATATCACATCAGACGTTAGATCATATGAGTGAGTTTTATAACCCTGAGTCTTACAAATTAAGTTGTCCGCCTCCGCCAAACTTATGATATTTCCCTAAATTCAATATTTTCATGATGTTGAATAACATCAAACGTATAATTTTAGTCGTATGGGTACTGACAAATCATACAATTAGGTCAAGTTCCGTTCCAAAAGCTTGCAAGTTCATTCATTAAGAAACACTCGCCTCTAAGTTACGCCCCCTGCTGGGACTTTTTCGCTCGCGTCCAATTGTCGTAAAATATTTTTACGTTATTTATATGAATTTTTTTATGGTGGTGTTAGATTTATCATTTAATTCTAACACTTCGAAAGGTCCTCCTATCCATTTATTCTTAATGTATTGACAGGATTTTATTTTTAGTGAGAACTTTTTCTCCTACGTGAATTGTCAACTTAATTATATTTTTGTCGCAATTTTGTTTATTTTTCTCTTTATTATATAATGTATTGTATTGAAAATATCCTTTGTATCATTATCATAATTATATACTGGTTGTATTTTCTGTGGAAAGGAATTAGGTATAGTCCTAGAGGGTCTCTCTCCAAAGACTATTTCATAAGGTATAAGATAATCGGTTGTAGCTAAGTTGTGGTTAAAGTAAAGTGATAATATAGTCATCTCAATTATTACTCTGATCCTCATCTACAAAACTTCGTAAATAGTTTATAATGTTTAGTGAGATCTTTCTAAATCCCCATTGGATTGTTGATGATATGCTCCAGTAACAATTTTTTTTTAATATTCAAGATGTTTATTACAACATTATAATTTAGGAATGTGTACATTCGACAGATCGAATTTCGGACAACTCGAGCTGTATAATATAGCCCAAGACAAGATTATAATATTATAATACATATTGTATGTTTTTTTTCATCATAGTAAAACTTTCCTTATGTCAAGAAAATTTTTTAAAAACATTGTATTTTTTTATTTTTTTTTTCCATTTACGGTAAATTTGAATAAATGTAATTTATATATTCCTAGACGTTGTTATATTGTGTTTTAAATGTGTAAGTTAAGTCGTATTTTAACATGCAATTCAGGGCAATTTTTGTAAATAATTGTATCTTATTTGAATATGAAATTGATGTGGATACAATAATTATTATTTGGTATTTTTTTTTACTATGAAATAAATAATAATTAAGTAGTCCATATATATGAGCTAACATTCAAGTAAAATAGTTCAACTGTTATTTTTTTTAGCTAGGTATACGTTTTCATTAATTTAACTGACGAAATTTAATGGTGCTCTAAAAAATGAAGTCTTAGGTCTTACAATTTCACTTAAATGATAAAAAGTGCTTTTCAAAAACATAATGGTTTTTATAGACGATTAATGATTTTGATAGCTATTATTATTGTTTTGAATTTCATAATGAATGATTTTTTTTCTAGAAATTATTTTATTATAAGTAGACCAGCAATGCGAATATTTTCTGTAAAATGTGTTCGTATTATAGAACATTGGAAATATTACAACATTAAAACCTCCTTATATATAATATAATATAGAATATACTTAATCTATAATATAAAAATGAATCGCTGAATGTGTTGCTAAGCGCAAATCTCGAGAGCAACTGAACTGATTTCGCTAATTTTTTTTTTTAATAATCCTTGAAGTACGAGGATTGTTCTTACGGAGAGAAAAATTAGAAAAATTGCCTGAAAAAGTCTAAAAAAACTTTTTTAAGAGCGTGGTCGGAGAACATCTTAATACAAAAACGATAATACCAATAACCATTAACCATATTATCATGTGAAAATTAATTAATCATCTATGTCACGGCACAAGCATATAATCACGAGCGTATAATTACTCAAAAACAATGGTATGTTGTACATGGTCTAGGGTCTATCGCATCACGCGCGATCGGCTGGACCGATTTCGGTAGTTGTTTTTTTGTTGTGTTCGTCACTATCGGGAGACGGTTCGTACGAAAGAAAATGTTTGCGAAAATCTACTGGAACGGAAAATTCCAAACTTTCACGGGTATACTTATAGGTGACGGATGAAAAAAAACAAAGGAGAAGGCAAAAATCTAAGGGCAATCACCGCGTATTATACAATAACTGTATCTTACGAATATTGCGTTTCCACAACAGCAATAAATTAATTGGTATTTTGCACAGAGGTCAGTTGCAAACAATCTAATATTTTGGAAAAGTATACTTTAATTCTACGACGTGAAATCATCCTATATTTCTGTATTATTTCTATCTTATGCACATTCGACTTTAAACGGTTGCAATGTCGATACATAATTCACGAGGGCAGTCGCTAAGTGTTCGTGGCATCAGTTTTGAAAATCCATGTTTTTCACATGGCCAGTTATATATGTTCCCGTGGCGGAATACCAACAAAACTATTTATATACACGCAAGAAAAAAAACCTAAGACTGTTGTATATCATAAAGCATTAAAATAATAAACACTTTTTTTATTAACTATACCAATTCGAATTCGATATTCATAGTTAAGACAGGACAACGTCTGTCGGGTCAGCTAGTAATATATATATATCGGTATTTTTATGATCTCTTTGAAATGTAATTGAAAACTTACTCCTATACAGGAAATATACGAAAACCGTTATAACAAAACACTAGTCGACCACAAAAACTCCGACATAGAACTCAAGCTTGACGAAAATCTCTTGAAAACTGTACAATATGAGTGTGTGTACCACCAACGATAAATCCATGGCCAAGTAAAACTCGAAGCACGTGTGCCCTATATGCGGCGCCAATCTCCGGTCCAATTCCGACGCGCGCACGCCCCGGGAATCGCCGAATGACCATTCGGCATCGAAGTCAACACGGGTCGTGGATAAGGAATAAGGATACGATTGAATTGACATAGTGAACTCGAGGCACAAGTGCGGTGGAAAAAACAGCATCTGTGAGTTCCTGCGGTCGCCGTGGAAGGACAAAAAAACGTCACCGTCGGACAAATTTTCGAAAACAACATGGTTTCCCGACGTACGCGAGAAGATCGCCCGTGACACAGCGAATTCGAAGCACGTGTGCGGTGGAGAAAACAGTATTTGTGAGTTCCTCCGGTCAAAACCCATTCCGAAACCCTGCTCCGGAAACATCACTAAGCCTAGGTCTCCCAGTCCCAGATCGAGCGGTAGTGTCATGAGACCAGTAGTAGATTCAGGACAGCAATATCATAGTGACATAGTCACATAATAAAAATAATGGGTATATAGGTATTTAATAGTAAGGATTTTTAGTCAATGAAATACAATATTATATGTAACCCATGTAATGACAGAGTATCTACATGAAATACACTTTGAAATACCATATATTATTATTTATATATAGGTAAATTATATTTATAATATGGCTAAAGTATACTTGCATTTGTTTTAGTATTTTATGTATTCCTCAGTTTTGTTTATGGTCAGGTAAAGAAAAATTAATCTTTGATCATTTGTAAATCTCTAACACTCATATTTTATTTCAGTAGGTATACAACACATATAATTTTCGTTAAAAACATATTTTAACATCTGAAAACAACAGATTATGTGTTGTTAATTTTTTTAATAAATTATTAACATAATTTAAGCTTATCTATACTAATTAAGTACAAAATGTTTACAATTTTAAATGTACAAGTTATATAACTACCATTATTTACATTTAACAGATTTCTGCATTATTAAAAGCCTTATAAATCAAAAAGTAGTATGTCAATTGTAAAATCAAAATATAACGGATCTATAAGGATTAAAAAACACTGACAACAACAACAACAACAAAAATCACACATACCGATGGATTCAATACAGCGAATGTCGAAATGCTTTCAATGTACTGTAATGAGCCGTACTGCAATTTTAACTTTTTGTCACTAAAAAAACAATATCAATTTCACAATCGAACGTATTAAAATGAACTAAAAAACTTTTAACTTTTTTTTAAACTTTTTGTCACTAAAAAAACAATATGAATTTCACAATCGTATTAAAATGCGACGAAAAAAACACACGAAAAAACACCGCACTGAAAACAAATTTTTACAAATTTTATTTCACTGTAAAGAAAAAAAAAATTAAATTTTACATGTACGTAATTTTACGTAAAACGTAACTTTTAATGCCATAGACGCGCGTGCCACGGAAACAAATAATAAAAAATAACCACATAGAGCAGCGGTTCCCAAACTATTTCCCATCGCGGCACATTATTATTAGTTATTAGTCAAAGTGTGCACTTTGGATAAATATTATCTACTTATCTCGAATAATACGTATATAATGATGTCGGGTATTATTATCGTTATTAGGTAATAATATTATTATTTCTCGATAGCTACACTTGTAATACAACTGTAGCTTCAACTGTAATCTGTGTATTATACATTAATCGTTCGGTCGTATGAAACAGTTACGTTCAAACTTCAAACCACACCACGACAAGCCCGAATTTTATTGAATTTTTGCGGCGTTCGTTATATAATATTTATGGAAAAGTTTTAAATATTAAAAGAAAGATTGACGATCACGATGAAAGTAATGGCGAGAATAAAAGACAGAAAAAGACAGTTACTGAAGTTACTTCTGGTGCTAGCCGTAAGTACCATGATAATTATTTAAATTTTGGTTTCACTTTCTGTGGATCAGAAACTCATCCTATTCCTCAGTGTTTGGTATGTGGAGAAAAACTTAGTAATGAATGTATGGTACCTAGTAAATTAAAAAGCCATTTTACTACTAAACACGGTCATTTGTTAAATAAAGACAAAACAATCAAATGTAAAACAATCAAAATAATTGGAAAAACTAACAAATATATCCGATAAAGCTCAGATTGCTAGTTATAAAGTTACTGAATTAATAGTTAAAAAAATGCAGCCTCATACTATAGGTGAACATTTTTTATTACTAGCTTGCAAAGAAATTGTAAAATCAACGTTAGGTGAGAACTGGAAAAAGGAAGTTTCTCGTGTGCCATTATCAAATAACACAATATCTCTACGAATTGACGATATGTCTTCCGACATTCAAAAACACGTTTCTGAAATTTTATGTGATGGGCGAAAATGTTCATTACAAATTGATGAATCGACCGATATTAGTCAAAAATGTAAATTATTAAGTTATATACGATTTGAGGCTATTGAACAATTTTTATGTCATAGAGTGTATAATACTCGTATATATCTCTCCATGGCAAAATAATAATATTGTTGAATATCGTGCGTGTGTGTGTGATAAATATTGTGCACTTAAGAGGCCATAACTCCGGAACCACTTATTGCACAGCGTACAAACTTCACAGAAACCATCTACATATCCAGAGGGGTGTTTTGGGTGTTCAAACACCCCCCGAAATATTTGGTTTTTTTGTATGGTTATTTATTTATTCAATTTTAATATTAATTTTTATATTATACTTTAATAGACAGATATAATATTACGTTGTGTTTGTGAAAAACCGACTAAAGCAAAATAAAATATAATACATACTAACAAATACTGACCTCAGTGCATTCCTAAAAACACAAACGTCCCCAGAAATGTTCAAAAGATACTTCCTAAGTATAATAGAAAATTATAAGGAATATCAAGAAGTCTATGACGCGTCCAAAACACAGGACCAAGTAGGAATCTCAATAATACTCAAAAGCAAAAACATATTATTGAAGTTACCCAACACATGCTCCATATACACGGCCGAGGCCATAGCGATACTAGAGGCGATCAAATCAGTTATAGACGATGAATATCCCAAGCATATAATACTCAGCGATTCCCTGAGTACACTCAACAGTATAAAAAACCAGTTCAAACCCGGAGACATCGCTATAAAAATACTGAACAATCTAAATGAAGCCCTATCCAAAAATAAACAAATAATCCTCATGTGGGTCCCCGGGCACTCCGGCATTGATGGAAATGAACTAGCCGACAAACAGGCTAAGATCGCTGCCACAAATCCCAAAATAGCAAATATAACAGGTCCCTCTTACAACGACCTCAAAAGGCACATAAATCACATAACCAATACCAAATGGCTCAATACTTGGAAACAACAAAACACTAAACTCAACACTATAAAAAGAAGTACCAACAGGTGGATTAACAATTCTTTAAAAAGGAAAGAAGAATCGGTTCTAAACCGATTGAGAATTGGACACACACGACCTACGCACGGGTACCTAATGGCAAAGGAAGAACCCCCCTCGTGTGAAGTCTGTGGTGTCCAATTAACAGTGAAACACATCATAACTGAATGTCTAAAATTCCAACATGATCGTCAAATCATCGGATTAGATTCATCACTCGACACCGCACTGGGACCCAACACCGAAGAAAACTCTAAGATGATAATATTCCTGAAATCGACAGGCCTTTACAATTTAATATAACTTTACACTATGGAACCACACCTATTCTATAGTTTCAATGTTAATACTTATATAAGAATACTTAAAAACTGTAAATAACTTTTGTATATACCATATTTGTAACTAATGGCCATAACTGCCGGTTATTTAATTAAATCAATAAAAAAAAAAATGATACCTACTGGCTACTGTGTATTGACATGGGTATAAAAGAATTCTAAAATGTACACGGACATGGGAAATACCTAAGCGTCCTAAGCTATACAGACGGGACAATTACTGCGAATTGGAGTGTTAAAATTAATGATTAATATAATGAGTTTCTGTTATATTTTGTTATCGACATTATCGTTCATGTTTTTGTTTTGTATCCGAAACGAGGCACGAAAAGTGACAATATTATACTGTTTTATTTCTTAACTCTCAAGTTGGTGTATAATATTATACTAATATAAAGTATGTAATCGTAAAAAAAAGAAACACTCTACTTTCTTATTTCTCAACAAATAAAAAATCTCTAACTGAGAATAATGAGGTGCGTATTAGTTTTAATTTTTTGTTTATTTATACATATTTTAACTTGTTTTCTAATGTTGATTGTTGCTCTATTTAGGCACCAGTAGAAATAGAAATTGAATGTTTAACATTGTTAAATGTACATAGAGACATAGAAGTTAATTGTGAGGATATTCTTAACATGATGGCTAAAACTTCACGAAAATTAGATTCAGTATTGTAATTTTTTTGTTTATATAGAATAATATCCTGACAACTTTAATATGCAATCGGGCGACCGCAGCAAAGCACACGTGTTGTTATACAGTGTGCGCAGCACTGCGCGTTTACGCGTTTACATCATATTTTCCCATTTGCTTGCTCGTCGGTACCATAATATCGTCATTCTGAGTCGACGTGACGCGCCTCCGCACGTGACAATTTTTCCATTTAAATAATCTACGTTTAAGTTCCTCCTCGTCACGGCACACGATCACATTCCTCTCCTCTACGTATTCCCTTTTCCTCGTCTAATTATACTTCAAACTCCACGGCATACGTCGCGGTCTTGTCCAACACCCTGGCACCGTTAATAATCACCGCCCCTCAAAGCTCGCATTGATAAAAAGTATTTTTCAGTAAGTAGTATTAAAAGTATTTTCTTTTCGTTGATAAATTCCAACGGAATTCCCCACGGATAATTGGATATTGTCGCAGGCCGATTACGGTTAGGGTTGACCCGCACATCTATTTGTTCCACCCCGTGTTAAAATCGCATACCCCCATCTCCTTGTCCCGGTCGCTTCAATAACATTATTATGTACTACGATGATGCACAATACACTTATGCGAGCACATCATGTCGCGCGTTTACGGTGGCAATATTGTTGCAATGTGCCCAATGTAGTATAGTATTTAAATCTTTTTCCGAGGTTGTGTTACGAGAGTCCTAGGCGGTGCTCGGGTTGTGTATCCTTTACACACACCGTAAGGATATTTTGGATCGCGAAGGATGCGTGTATGTACGACTTGTGATTCGTAACTGTACTTTTTAACTATATATATATCCGTGACATTAAAAAAATACACTTTTTTTTCTTTCTAAAAGTTACTTTTGTTTATTATACTCGTAATACTTCGGATTACCGTGAAATTCTATTCTATCATTATTGTTAAATAATATTATAATATAATGTTAAAAATTTTTAGTTAATATTTATTTATTACAAAACCGAATCGTTAGAGAAAAAATAGTATTGTTATTTGTTAATGTCCTTGATTTTTTATCAATCGCCCGTTGTGCACATGATACGGATGTATATTCTATGTCCACTGTTTATAATATTACCATTCTATCCACTTATTCTATGTATTTTATTTTATAAGCCATTTTCATTCGTACCGAAAAGAAATCATTCAATTTTTGCTCATTATATAAAGTGTGTAACTTATAACTTAAAATATTTTTACAGTGTTTTTTTTATAATTTATAAAGTTCGTAACAGTGATCAATGAACGGCCGTTTTCGAGACTCCGATCCTGTAGATTGCAGAGAATCGCGATGAGAAGCAAACACGTATATATATACTTCCTTGATAAGTGATCATAGAAAGTATTTATCGGGTATGAGATTTGTGTATTATGTAGTGTAAATAAAATAACCGACAAGCATGTAGGTTGTAAATATATTTCAGGTTGTGATATAGGTCCTTTTAAGCTTTTGCGTTATTTAGTTTGTAAAATAATATTTTAAATTGTTATAAATGTACAGCGAAATATCACTTCTCCCTATACCCATTTTATCTGCACCCATTCTTGATTGGCCGCCACTCAAGTTTAATTAGCATATTTAACCCTGGTGACCTATCATGCGCATTATTGCATTTTTTTCTTCATTTAATTTTAAATTTAAACAATAACGGAATGTTGTATATTCTATATTATTGGTTTGCAATAAAACGCATTATTATTGTCTTGCATAATAAATCCGGTACGCGAATCGCCGGATATCTATTATTTTTATAATGTCCCTTTATCCACAGAACTTTTTATTCGTATCGAGCCACGATTTTATATTTGTAGGTAACTTCAGCTGGACCAGTCTGCGCATTGACCAAGGAGTAAGTTTTTCTATTTAATTTAATTTTATATTTTCAAAAATAAAAATAAATTATCATTAGGGCCAGTATTTCAATGCATAGTGCATCTTTTTTTTCTTAAACAATGCTTACTTAAAATAAATAAAATTCAATTTTAAATTTTTTTAAGTAGTTCACCCTTCTCTTTAATATAAAATACACAATAACACAAATAAACACAATAAATAACAAATCTATATTATTTTTAGACACAAGATAATTTTTTTTATATAACTTATCCATTACATTTACATTGATCTGTTTGTTTTACGAAATAATTGTATTGGTTATGTATTGGGTGTTGAACTATTAAAATCTTTTAAAATTAAATTTTATTTATAACGGTAGAGGACTCTCCCAGGAATGTTTTTTGGGTGTTGTCAAAAAAATTTTTTGTGGAAAAATGCAGAGACGAATCGGGCTAGGCTGCTACACCGTACACATCGGAGAGATACATATGACGTGTCCAAGAATTTCGTGCTGTGCTACGGGAGTGATGGTAGGGGGGTAGTAAGAAAAAATTGATTATGATAGGGGGTACTTTCAAATATAGAAAAATAAACAATTAAAATGGTCTGGGACTCTCCCAAGAAATGCGTTTTGGGCGATGATTAAAAAATTATTTGGGGAAAAATATTATTTCATTTTTATTATATTTATTTGATATTAGATTAATTAAGGAGACTTCATTTTAAGAGGTATTGGTGTAAGTTTTGGTGTAAGTATTGGTGTTTGTGTAAGTATTGGTGTTTGTGTAAGTATTGGTATGGTATTGGTTGTGGTATTGGTATGGGTATTGGTATTGCCGTATTGGTCTTGGTCTTGGTATAGGTATTGGTATTGGTATTGGTATTGGTATTGGTATTGGTGCGGGTATTGGTCGTTGGTAGAGGTATTGGTCTTGGTACAGGTATTAGAATTGGTCGGTGTATTGGTATTGTTATTGGTATTCGTGTGGGTAATGGTATTGGAATTGGTATTGGTATTGGTATTGGTATTAGTATTGGTATTGGTATTGGTATTGGTATTGGTATTGGTATTGGTATTGGTATTGGTATTGGTATTGGTATTGGTATTGGTATTGGTGCGGGTATTGGTCGTTGGTAGAGGTATTGGTCTTGGTACAGGTATTAGAATTGGTCGGTGTATTGGTATTGTTATTGGTATTGGTGTGGGTATTGGTATTGGAATTGGTATTGGTATTGGTATTGGTATTGGTATTGGTATTGGTATTGGTATTGGTATTGGTATTGGTATTGGTATTGGTATTGGTATTGGTATTGGTATTGGTATTGGTATTGGAATTGGTATTGGTATTGGTATTGGTATTGGTATTGGTATTGGTATTGGTATTGGTATTGGTGCGGGTATTGGTCGTTGGTATTGGTATTGGTATTGGTATTGGTATTGGTATTGGTATTGGTATTGGTAATGGTATTGGTATTGGTATTGGTATTGGTGTTGGTACAGGTATTGGAATTGGAATTTGATACCAATACCAATACCATTACCAATACCAATACCAATACCAATACCAATACCAATACCAATACCAATACCAATACCATTACCAATACCAATACCAATACCAATACCAATACCAATACCAATACCAATACCAATACCAATACCAATACCAATACCAATACCATTACCAATACCAATACCAATACCAATACCAATACCAATACCAATACCAATACCAATACCAATACCAATACCAATACCAATACCAATACCAATACCAATACCAATACCAATAC